>JBAHVQ010090906.1:0-26416 GCA_036872915.1 Nanipora kamurai | reverse complement strand
TTGCTGCAGAGATAAGTTTAGCTGTTTCATTTTGTATGCTTCAGTGAAGTTGTTTGTGAGTTGGATTTCTTTGTCTATTAATCTTCCCGTGCATTCTTGATGAGGGAAGATTAGTAGACAAAGAAATCCTTTGTTTTTTATTAAATTTCCCGGAGAAATTTAGTAGACAAAGCAAAATATTCCCTGTTGTGCGTAATGAGGATAATACGGGATTTAAATTCCCTATGAGAACAATAGAAAACGAGGCGATCAAGGTATTACTATACGATAAATATTTAATGCCACGGAACAGAGCGCAACGTAAACATCACAGTCACCTCACATCGCCGTAAATGACAAATAAGGACAAACTCCCATCTGCATGTTTGCAGCCAAACAAAAATTCTCGTCTGTCCTTGAAAAAATAGATTTTACTAAGTGTTAATCCTGTTTGGCATCCATCCTGGAAGGAAATATGGATAAGTCAAGTAACCATCGCCTAAGCTTTATTTGTTTCTTTGCCTGGGCAACTTCTGCACCTGTCCTATTAACTTCTTGCAGTATTTCTTGACGAGGCGTACAGCCTTTTTATGTTTCATTTGTGGTCTGTAATCGTAGAGTTGATCATATCGTAAGGACGCCAAGGTTATGCTAAGAGCAGCTTGGACTTATAGAAAAGTAAAAATTAAATCCTTAATTCGTTTTTCAGTTGGGAAGGTAGTCCATAATTAAAAGGGAGTCGATCCAAATACTCATTCACTGAACTCTATATAGACTACGCCATAAAGATTGACTGCTCTTCAGAAAGTGCCAAAATGACGGACATAAAATAATCTAACATTAAGAGAAATTAGATCTAACTTCTCAAATGACTGAATTTTAAGAGTAAATTAAGGAGAAAATATGGCAAATTTTATGCCAATTTACATCACATATATGGGGTTGTCCTTTGTGCTTTCTTCATTCGTTATTGATGAACTTTAGAATGCCATTGAAACGATACGTCTAAATTTAATAAAATTCATCAGTTTTACTGATAGTGTTACTTGATATTATGGAATTTGACATCGATTCAATATCTTTCCGGTGCAGAAGTGGGTGGAAAAAAGTTAGTTATCACAGGACTTCAACCAAGGATTTAGTTGCGCTCATTTTCACAAGTAAGAATTAAGTTAATGTATTCAGTGATCTGACCGCGAAGAGAAGGCCTGGGACTAGCAGCACAATAAAAATCCAGTTTTACATCTTTAATCAGTTGTAACATTCTGTGTCTTCTGTGGAACTGTTTGAAACTTTGTCTCAGTTTTGTCAGTAATTTCAGGAGAAATTTTTCTTAAGCATGAAAATTTTTCGAAACCCAACAATTCTAATGTAAAAAACCTCGTGACAAATTCCCCTAATATTTTATTTTGCTGTTCCTCCGTGAATTCTCTTCAGTTATTTTTAGAAATATTCGTGGAAGAAAACCGAATATGCATGATGGGTCTTTTGTATGATAATCGTAACAATAAGCTCACGTTTTAACGTCAAACGCAACGGTAGATAATGTCATGATTTGACACTTCTCTTATATTTGACATACTTCTTCTACAAATAGATATACTTCCTACCTAAGTGTTTTAAAGAAAAAAGAACTCATTGACGAAGACCTTATAAATTGCAGCACGTTAAAATTCTTGGAAGCGTTAAGCTGCCAAATCACAACTGTTGCAAATAAGGAATTAAAACTAGCAATTTGATACAATTGTTATGTAATATCTCCGTCAGACATGACGCCTCAAAAACCTCCAACAGTCCGTTGGTGTGTAGGAAGCGACTTACCTTTAGATTCTCTTCGAAGTCTGTGTCCGCCTATGACCTCTGCAAAAATGCTTTGTTCACATGTTCGATAGCACCAACATTGCTAATCGCGGGCGGTCGATGGATAAACGCTTTTCCATCAAGAAGGCTTGGAAGATCAAGACTGACATGTCACGAACGTTCCTCGGCAATGCCACTTGAATACTTCATGCAACAGGTGAAACTCAAAGTCCACTTTATGGTCGTGCAAATTGGTTCCACCAAGAGATGAATATTTAACAAATGTTCGGTTATAGAATGTCTTACCAGTGTTCAGAAGGTTGCGGGTTCGACTCAATTCCGGTACAGGGCTCAGAAATCTTTCTGAGGTACAGGAACATCTTTAAAGTTTTTCTATTCTAAGCTAGCAAATTTTGATAAGATATTTCAGACTACACATGCAAACTTTGGTGATATTTTGCCAGCACCTACTAGCTGTTCAGTGTCAAGCTGTTCAGCTGTTCAGAGTTACATTTGCTCAATGGGTGGTGTGCAGCTGTTCTCCAGAGATTCAAGAGACGAAGGAACTTTTGCCATGTTCGATAAAATAATTAGAAGTAAGGAAAATCTGCTAAGTTCAAACATGGCGGTCGTGACGTAGCATGTGCCCAAGAACAGGTAGAACGTCTCAACGGAGATCAGACGTTTACCAGTTCGATTACCGTCGAGGGGTCAGACATTTTCTGGCGAGTAAATTATCTCAAGGAACACCTTCAGAGTTGTATACCCTGAGCTGGCAGATGTCATCAAATATTTATGACTACGCAAGCATTCGTAACATTTGCAAATACAAGCGTACCGGGGATCAAAAAATTACGCAAGTTGCGCATTCGGTTCCCTTTTTGGGCTCAGAAATTCTCTGTAGAGTAAAATGGCATTAGCAACATTTTCAAAAATATATCTTTACTCTGAGCTTGCAAATTGCTTCAAATATTCCAAATTAAACAAGAATTTAAGACATGTTCAAAGCTGGCGTAGTTTTAAAACAAAGGGTAAGAACAAGCTAGAATTTTGTTAATGAATCACCCAATCACCAATGTGATTGCACATGAAAACATCGGAATGTATATCGAAACGGAAAACAACAAAAACTGTAAAGTGTTAATAGAAAAAATATTTAATATCAAGGAACACACAAAAACGTAAATATCACGATACAAGGTCACCATTTACACGGTCAATGAGAAACAAGGACAATCTTAAATTCTGTTCGCTAAGTCACATGTATATGTTTGCAGTCAAACAAAAATTGCATCTGTCCTCAAAAAAAACGAATTTGACTAAGTGTGAATACTGTTTGGCATCAATCCTGGAAGGTAATATGGATACGTCAAGTGACCATCCTGTAACCTTTGCTTGTTTCTTCGCCGGAGGAACTTCTGCAACGGTCCCATTAATTGCTTGTAGTACTTGGTGACAAGGTTTCCTGCCTTTTTATCTTTCATTTCTGATCCATAATCGAAGAGTTTATCATATCGCAAGGACCCCAAGCTCATGCTAAGAGTAACTTGAATCTAGTAAAAAGTAAATCAGATCCTTGGTTTAGTTATTTAGTTGGGAAAATAGTCCCTAATCGACCTTTCCTGAAACCCTGGAAAGACTAGGTACTAGGAAGCCTAAATTTTTGGTTTTTACCAAGCATATCAAGAGAGTGGGAAGATCTGTAAGCATGAAATTTGTACGTACAAAATTCTCGACTTTACGATGAAAGGTACGTTTCGAGATATCCGAAAAACTGCTTACTGATCGTCCGCTGCATGAAGTATGTTGAAGGATATAGGAAGTATCAATAGTATATATATATATATATATACTATTCTATACTATTCTATACTATTCTATTCTATACTATACTATATATATATATATATATATATATATACTATTCATACTTTCTATATATTCATATATATATATTTTTCTAAAACTCATCAATAATTCACGAGGAAAACACAAAGGAAAATCATTACCGTGTTGTATCTTTATATGTAATAAAGATACGCTCGTTTTCCTTGTCGAATTTTCTCAGCTTAAAAAACATTAATTTTCAAACTTTCTTCGCAGATTGGCGTGTTGAGGGGTTCGTTTTAAAGTCGTTTAAAAACTCGTAGATCGTGCTTTATCGGATCTAAACACTCGGCTGTCGCCTCGTGTTTTATATCTAATAAAGCACTCCTACTCGGTTTTTAAATATTAAATGTGTTTGTGTGTGTGTGTATACACACACACACACATGGACGAATAATGCGATTTTAAAAAGATAATTATACCGTAGCAATGTGGCTTTGCGGTAAACTGTAAACACTAAACTCGTCCAGTGGCACTCGCGGATCATCGTAAAGTTTCATCGGCATGTTGGGAACAAATCCACCATAGTACACGACGGGGTAGTTCATTGCATGATGTTGAATTGGAACGAATAAAATTCGTGCCACAACGTCTGCAAGTTTTTCTTTCGTCGAAATTTTTCTAGGGAATCCGTCAACCTAAAAGAAAGCAAAAGAATATACTGTTTAATAGAATGTATGGATAAAAACCAGGAGTCATTTGTTCAAACTCTGAATAGCTCATCCGGTGGATAAGTCCGAACAAGTGAACAGCGTTATCCCTTCATTGCGCAACCAAACTTATATTTTATCCGCTGAATAGAACTATCGAGTGAGCACCTTCCAATTTTAGTGAATAGAATTTAAGTTCAGCTATTCAATGCTTGAGACAAACGTAAGAGCCCAGCATAAAACACGGAGGAAAGGCGTGATAAACAACAAGGATATATATATATACAATAGTTATTAAATTCTAACATTTCGTTGCCAAAATTGCAACGTCTACAGGATTGAATTATTTTTATCCTGACTAATCTCCATTGGTTTAACGCCTGTAATTAACATGCCTTTTTTCGCCATATAATCATCGTACTCTGAGCATTTGTAATTCAATCTCTGAAGATGTTGAAAGTTTGGCAACGAAACGTTAGAATTTAATAACTATTGAAAATATATTCTTGTTGTTTATCATGCCGTTCCTCCGTATATTATGCAGGGCACTTATATTTGTCATAAGACTACGTTTCACGCCTAGTGAATCTATTGCTGATATTTTGTTCACTGCTTGAATAGCTCTGCTTGCTCGCTACAACTTACCCATCGGACAAGCTATCCGGGCTTTGAGTAACTGACCCCAGGCTGGCATTTCATCTGTTTAGTTTCTTCCTTGCAGGGTTTTTGTGAAATTGTTTATCTCCTACGTTACCTCGTATGTGACCGTATTTACGAGTCGCTCAGTTCTACTTTCTCTTATGAAAATTACACATGACTTCGCACTCGTGATTTCGTGTGATTACATGTGAAAAACTAAACAGGTTTCCATTTCACATGTGAAAAATTTCCACATGTGGTTTTTCACATCTCAAAATTCTTCACATGTTTATTTTCACGTATAATTTAATTTCACATGTTTTACTCATCGTTTATATGTGGTTCATATGTGATTCCCATGTGATCACATGTGAAATAACTTCACATGTTTCAATTTCACATGTGAAATCTGGCATGTGGAATTTTCATAAGGGAATTGAAATAAGAATAGAGGGCTCGAATACGATAATAAACTAGTTCCCTACTCTGACGACAGTAAAGGGAGAGTGACCAATTTATGTCGCTTCATCGCCAAGCAGTAACTTGTACGTCAGTCTGGGGAAAAGAAACAGGAGCTGATTGCATTGGTGCTTTACACCATTTAGTCTGGAAAGGAGACAAGGGCTGTGCATTAATGTGCACTCGTGACAGTTTTATTTGTTAATTGTACATTAGGGCCGTAATGGTACGTCGAGGACAATTCAACTTGAAACATTAAATACTGGCGCATGAGCGCAGCACTTAATTATATAAGTGTCAGACTGAATGCTGAAATTTGTACCAAGCTTCCACATGAATCAAAATTTGTCAGCATTTAGTACAGTATGTCCTTATTATCTTATCGTGGCTTCCGCTAAGACAGCACTTATGGCAAACCTGCACCATAGCTCACCATCTGAGTCTTCGTAGTTCAATGGTTAGAGCGTCTAGCCGATCACACAGGAATCATTTTTCTGAGATAACAAGCTTGACGAACATTCGCTGGTCGTCTAATGTAAGTGTCAGTTTATATCTATAATCAAGACACTCACTAAAGATTGATTTTCAGTATGAAGTTAGGGGTTCTAGCTCGAACTCGCTTTCCACTTTCAAAACAAAAAGTCGTCTTGATCACAGGCCATTAACAGATGTTGTGATTTTCAAAATCAGTCCACCTGAATCTTACTAAAACTACAAGTCTGCGCTCTTTGTCCGTCTGAAGCAACTTCTTTTCACATTTGGCGCTCCCAGTCGACTGGGGAATCAGCTCCACTGAATCGAAAACTTTTCCTGCACTGCTACAATGTTTGCTATTTACTGACTTATTTTTCTATATTCTTAATGCATACCATTCCCGAACCACCGTTAGGACCAACTCCTTCAGGAGATAACTCGTTTGCAAAGTTTTGTAACTCTTTGTCGTCGGTAACGAACCTCTTATTGTGGTAGTACCTGAACGGAACAAAAAAGAACCAACTTGTTAAACATAGTTAAAGTGGTGGCGTATCTTGTGACGATTAATTAATTTTATGATTAGTTCAGCCATGGAACCAGTGCATGCTCAAGCCTTTACAACTGGTTCTAGGATTTTAAAAGAAGGAAGACAAGAAAAGGTCAGAATAACAATATTTGTTTGTTGGGCTGCTGTTATTTTTTGTAAAATTACAAAAGCAAATCTTTCCAAACTAGTTTAAACTCATTTAAATGGTAGTAACGAAATTAAATTTCCAAATAAACGAAAACATAAAAATGATATGATAATACCACAATTATCTTGGTTTTGTTCGTTGGCAGAGGGTCAGTTAAGAACCTTTAATATTTTTATACTTTCAGAGAAATTCTTTCGATCCAGCATCATATTCAGCTCACTTGCAAACTTTACCAGCATCTTTGTTTCGGCTGAAGAAGACAAGTACTCCATGGAGATACTTGATTTTAGTAATTTTTGTCTTAATTGCTTACATGTCTACATATTCAGTTGCAAATCCTCTGATCAATCGCCAAATAATCATCCCATCATCTCTATAAGGGAAATATGGCAGTTTCTCTGCGTCGAAGACACCTCGTTTCTGCAAAAGACAACGAATGGGTTGTTCAGATTAAAAAAAATTTCAGCGCGACACCTTATTTTTCCTCTGCGTACTTAATCTTACGCATTTCAGGAAGTCTTCTCGCGTACAGCTATATCCTCAAATTCACAGCAATACTAACGTTAAAATATTAAGATCATCAACGCGGTAAAAAGTTTCAACAAAAATACCTGATTATTTCAAAATGCATTATAAGAGCGAACAGGAACTGAATTAGAAATGCTTTGAGAGTTCTCCGTTAAGGGGGTCCACTACCAAAAAAATTTCAATTTTATAAAAAATCATTATTTTGTCAAAATTTTTAGATGCTTTCCTAAAACCTTTCTAGATACTACCTGTATCATTTTGTATCAAAAATTGCTTTCGTAGTCAAGAAAACCGTTCATATTGTCAACCTGATATTCAAATTTGGACAAAGAAACGCACGCAATAACAATTGTTAATGGATATTACACAATTGGCCTTACCGGCCTAGGGAATCATCTTATTAAAATGTTTTAAGAGAATTAAAAATGTTTTGAGAAACTTAACGTCAGTTTAACAAAACAGGAATTCTTTCTAATAGTATTAAGAATGCTGTTTATTGAAAAGGATTGTGGTTAATCATGGACAATTGAGAAACTTCAAAAAAAATGTTTCCGGCTTTAAGTCCCAGGTGATCTGGAAACACGAAAGTGGACTGGGACTAGCCATCAAATAGAAATCCATTTCCAATTTAAGCTAGTTCATGTCTCATGAACTATACCAGATTCTGTTCTTAAATTCGTCATGGAAATATCTTTCCCTTTATTGAATACTGACACAAAGTTTGAAACAGTTTCACAAAAGACAGAATGTTTCAATTGACTAAAGATGTTAAACTGGATTTTTATTGTACTGTTAGTCCCAGGCCTTTTGTTTCCGGTTAGATCACCTGATCACGGCTGACCATAGTTTACTTTGTTACTTGTTTCGAGAAAACATCACGTGGTGCACCTTCCCCACCTTTTGGCGTATTTTCACAAATTTTTAACCCAATGGGGGAAAATTAGTTGTCAAATCCTATGGATATGCCGGATCCCCCACACCTGAGGCAAATCACTGCATGACCTGTGCATAACAGCCCGCAGACTTTCTACAAGTCCTTCCCAGTCTCTGTTTTGCGGTTTGCTTCTCCGCTGGGAAGGACTTGTCCCACTTGCAACTCGCCAAATTTACCGGTGGATTTTGGTCCGGGGTGTACTTGGTGGTGGGTCAATCTCGCCAATAACAAGCACATATTCAAACGATCTTGTGATGTTAATCGCGGTTTGCTATTCATGTTAGCTAATCAGATTTAAATTCTGTTAAGTGAACCAATCGATCATTCGGAAATTCTTAGCTCGCATCTCGTCTTGAGACTTTGCTGGTCTTGCCCGACAGTGACGACACAAAAGTGGTCGGACTTGTGTCAAGTCTGAACAACCCGAGGCGGTTTCACTGACTGTATAGCTTTAACGTTCATGCGACCGACCTTACCCAAACTTCACATGCCATTTCACATACGAAATAAGTGTTTCACATGGAAAACGTTCCAATTCTACGTACGCAATAAAAATGACAGACATTAAAATAACTTTCAAATGTGAATCTTTCCTATCTGGTATACATATAATATGACGTTCCATGTGAAAATTCGAACTAGGTGATTTCATACGTGAATAAAGTTGTGAAATGTGAAATGTGAAAACGTTTCAATTGCTTATGTTTTTCACATGTGAAATGATGTGAACTTTTGAACCATCTCGTGTATATGTGAATTAGGTATTTCATATGTAAAAACGTTTCCATTACATATCTGAAACGAAAATTTCATTTGTGGAAATGTTCCAACTCCATATGGTTTTCACACGTGAAATGAAAAAATATTCGTGTGGAGACTTACTTTCAAATTATTTTCGAAGTCAGTGTCACCCCAGGACCTCTTGAGAAATCCTTTGTTTACAAGTTCAGTAGCACCAACGTTGCCAAGCGCGGACAAATTATGCATGAACCCTTTTTCACTAAGAAGGTTTGGAAGGCCAAGACTGTTTGTCACGAACGTTCCTCGGCAATGCCACTTGAGTACTTCATACAACGGGTGAAACTCAGACAAAGTCCGCTTTATGGTCACGCAAATTGGTTCCATCAAGAGATGGGTTTTTAACAAATGTTCGATTAACTGGGAGTGAGTTATGTCTGCTCGTTGAAACTCTTCTTTAGCGTTCAGCCATTTGGATCCATCAGTGGGCGAAAAGACCGGTGAAGCTGTAAAAATATTTAAACATAGATTGAAAAATTCAATAATTTAAGTAAATTATTTATTCCACTGTAAATGATTTGGTTTTTTTGGCCGAAAAGACAGCTTTCACTCTAAATTAGTAGAAACTTGAGTCGTTTCAGATTTATCTTTTTAATTTCACTTTGGTAAAAGATTGATAACCAATCTTAAACGTTTGGTCCGTAATACCAAACCGAAAAGCTGGACTTAGGGACAATTGAAATTTTAATCGTCAGAATTAAGAGAGTACGGGAAATGCACCGATTAATATATGGTCACAGTGGAAAGCCGATATGCAAAATTTTCATTTAGTATTATAAAATTCAATATGAGATTGCTCTTACATGCATGAAAGTCCATCTGAATTGCCACGGGTTTAAGCTCATATTTTTTTGTAACACAGTTTTCCACTGAGACAAAGATACCAACAGGACTCGTTGATTTTCTCATTACACGCGAATCCTTCGGATTAAGGTCTAAGACATCTGGTGCGTTGGTTAGGTTGCGAAGCAAAGGATACTCTACCACATAAACTAACCCTTTTCTCACCATCTACAAAGACATGGAATGTTAATTTCTTTTGCAGAACAAACCAGAGGGAGTTGATAGTACACATTTCAAACAAACAACTCGGCTACAAGGGATAAAACTGGGAACAAAATTAGAGAAATGTCTTATGACCCAGATTAAAGATACCTTAGCTAGCTTTACTGGATACTGAACACTAAGTTTGTTCATGTGGGAGCTTGCTATACATCAGACGACCAGCAAATTTAGTATTTCCATCATCATATCCTAGCTTTCGCTATTCAGTATTTCCATCATTGTCATATCGTGACTTTCGCTTAGGTGGCACATATGACGAACCTGCTATTAAAATAACCATCTGAGTCTTGATAGCTCAATGGTCAGAGCGTCTCACCGGTCATCAGAAAGTTGTCGTTCGATTCCTACGAAGGTCTCAGAAATCGTTTTTCTGAGATAACGATCTTTTGCTGGTCATCTCAGCTAGCTTTTTTGTTCAAATCGACTTGATTCAGCTAAAAACTTTGCATTTGGTTTTCTAACTCTAACAATACTTCTTTAAATTGAAATAATTCTCTAATTCATAATTCTCAGTAACTGATAATTCTTAGTAATAATTGTTTAAGGTCACCATTTATGGACATTTTATCTTTTAAATAGTTGTAATTACGGCACAAAGTGTATTTAACTGTAGACGAAGCATAACAAACATGAGATTTTACGAATTGTGCAATTTTCGTTTGTTAAGATGGTAAAAATAGCGTCGGAGCATCTGCATATTTTCACTATTATCGCATTTAAGACACATTATCTTTGCAGTTCTTCTGTGAATTTTTCTGGAAACTGGCGCAAGTTTAGATATTCCACTAAAAATAGAATATCAAAATATCAGGGTAGGTTGTCAAGGTAGATTTTTTTGCAATAGACTCAGTCGATTTTAAAAAATTCTGTCTTATGAAAAATTTTTAAAATGAGATATGTTGTTGAGTTTATTTTGTTTGATTCAATTACCGAGTTTAAAAGAACTTCATCGGAGCAGACATTCCAAAACTTCCCATTTGTAGTGACGCGCTCGATGCTGTCGTGATAGAATACCGATTTGACAAGATCGCTGTCCACGCATGCGTGCTCTGTCGTATTTAGTTACCAGTCTCCTATTAAAAGTTACCCTAGGGAGCCTCCTTAACACGAATTGCACCAGAGGGAGAAAACCACTACATATCGGAAGTTAAAGACAAGTCATATATGTCAAGTCAACTCAGGCCCGCCTTTGGTCAAATCGCAGTCTCGTGGTACTGAATGAACCCTCCTATCATCTGATGAAAATTGGAAATTAACAGTTGATTTTACCTTCAGCATGTTTGTCTTCAGACCAGTAGCCCTGGCCATTGCACTGTCCAAGGCTGGGCTAAAGTGTGAACGTTTTACTAAATAGTCTGAAAAGCAAAAGAAACAGATATCAAGCATTTCCCTTGGGTTTAACGAGATTTTTCTCAAAAATGCGCATGCAGCGGGAAGATGAGTTACTGATGTTGATGTCACATATACGTGCACATGTATACAGTTTTAGTCGCTCAATACCCAGAGATTCAAATAACTGAGAGTATAACAGCCACGTTCATGTACCCAGCAAAATAATATATACATACATACCCGGATTCACTCACGCATACACACATACACACCTGGGTTCGCATACGCATACACTTTATCTCACATTTAATTATTCACCGGTCTCACCAGTCTTTCTGTCAATTACTTCCTGTCATTGTAAATAGAATATATAGTCGAGAACGCCTTGTAAATTTATCACTTCCTCTGAAGATGTTTCAGGACTAGCAAAGAAACGTCAGCTAAATTAAAAATACTTTTTTTTTTTTCAATAACTCTTGTCTCTATTATTATGGGTTTATTCAAAATTATATACTGGGCTTTGATGTTCTTAACAAGATTACGCTTTCCGCCTGTTTCCTCAATTGCCACTGTTTTCAAAAATCTTTTGTTAAGAAACAACAACATGGTAGATATATGTCATATACACTTTAAAGGCAGAGGTTATTTCCTAGCAGCTGTTGCTTCCTTCCTTAAATTTTTCTACGCTAATGTGAGCCGGTGAGTAAAGAGCGTTATGACTTGCATCAAGGACAGTTTTTACAGGGTTTATTGTGGTAAATATCAGGTGTCTGGCAAATGAGAACAGACACGTAAAAGGGCTGGGGAAATATGAACGAGAATTTTTGGGTATATGTTTAATTCTCAGATTCTCTTCTATGTTTGAGTAAGCTTAACATTTATGAGACATTTTCGGCTTCAAATGACTTTCTAAGCAAACCCTATTGAGACAACCTGCAAGTCTATTTCCTTCCATAAGTACAACCATCTTTAAATTTTTAATGCTGACGAAATGCCACAGCAAAATTATCTGGCGTTTACATAAAATGGAGTGGTGTCAGCCAAAGTAAACTGGTAAAAACTTGATTCCGATGGCTAAGAGTTTAACTTAACAGACCATTTCTTTAATGTCAAATTTCTGGTGCATGACGGGTAGATTCAGTCCACCCGGGGGGTAAGCGGACAAAATCAAAATTTCAAATTAAGCGATAAAGTGACCGTTTGCCGCCAGGACATATATTGTGTACCCATCATACACCAGGAACTTGACATAACGGAAATGATGTATTGAAAATTTTAATCAGTGGACTAAGGAAATGACAAACTGTGGGGTATCGTCAACGTTAAACGGTCAACATATGTTACTGTTAAATAAGCGATTAATATAATGGGGGATAATATACAACAACATCAGTGCCCCTTTAGAGTAATAAGTGAGGGAATACATTTCCACTTCCTAGGATTGACACACATGAATAAGAACATTGTTTTTGAGATCGATCAAGTCTTAAAAGTGAATCAGTTGTTTTCAACTTTTTAGGTTAATGTCTTCCTTGAATCATTAACGGAACGTTTGAAGATTTATAGTTCGTAGAGACTTCAGATAAGGAGACAAAAACGGTGTACCTCGGAACTTTAGCTTTTTCAGAACCATGGGATTTAATCCAGCCAGTCGTTGTTCGACGAATATTTTATCCTCCTGCCATACCTCTGACCCAATGATATCCTTAAAATCTTCTTCTTGAGATGGGTAGCTAATGTATTTGTCAAACGGACCCCCAGTCTAAACAGATGACAGTTGTAAAGAATACTTCCAAAAAGAATCAAAATCTGCAGCAATATTTTTGCAGCAAATGACTAAATGAACTAAAGATTTACCATTACCACTATCGACTAACAAAAAAACTTACATGCTGAAGTTTGCGGAAGGAGTCCAGCAAGTTGGCGTAGTCGGAATAATTATAGAAAAATCTGAAGTTTTGCGGTTGCAGAGCTTGGTTTGCAATCTGCCGGTTTCTTCGACCCATGCCAAGGTAGACTACTGTCCAGTTTTTTTCGATGGGGCTGGCCAGACTCAAACCAACTACTTTTTTTGATGGCAGATTCAGTATTGGGAATAACAGAAAGTCTACAATACTGGATGCATTAGAACTGATGTCGGGAACATCTTTTGGCGGTGTTGTAAGGCGGTAGATACGACGGTTTACTATCAATTTCGTTCTGCGCTCTTTGGAACAAGGTTTAGGTGTGTATTGAGGAAGAGTTATGCACGAAGTGTCTAAAAAATTAAATTATCTTGATGATTTGATTTTTCGAAACAGTTGACGCATGTCAAATCACTGGCATCACTAACTGTTTATCGCCCAGATCCCGAGATATAGGATGCCAATAACAAAATGACAAACATGAGAACAAAACAAAGAGAAAACAAAGAACAAAAGAAAAATACGAGCGTTAAAGGGCATATGACTTGAAAAATTCAGCTTACAAGAAACCATATATGACGAAAGGACTTTTAAAATTATGAAGATTGGCCTTTACAGCTCTCTCTTATCTCACTTCGTTCTTGAGATATTCAGATTTGTTTAATATGTAAATGACTCAACTTTCTACGTCACACTGCACAGTGACTTACTCAGAAATCACATATATTTTTGTCGTTGTTCAGTCAAGTCTCTTGAAACTTTCCTTGTCTATTTCCATGGGATCCATATGTGCTCAAGAGCAGTTCCAAGTGATTTCTGGTGACAACTTTAAAGATATACGTGATTTTCCAACAAGTAATAATGCATAATCTCAGTATCTCTAGAACGAAGTAGGATAAGGGAGAGCTTTGAAGGCCAATCTTCATAATTCCAAAAATTCTTCTATCAGTGATGGTTTCTTTTAAACTGATTTTCAAGTCATGCCCTTTAAAAGATTAAAACTATAAAGTAGCAAAATGTCAGGTGATTTAGCCCTTCCCTTCCAAATCACCCGAGTCGAAAGTTATGGACTCGGTATCAAGTGAATCTTCATTTTCGACTTCCAGAATTCCACATAGACCTCTTTCATAATGGGTACCAAACTAGTTATCTTGTATATCTTGAATGATAAGTCTTTGTCGCCTCGTTTGTATATGTCTGGAATTCAGAAGAACCTTTGCTTCCTGCTGAGGCTAGAAATCATAATTTAGATGCACACAACGACGCATTTAAAATGCTTGCCATTGTGAAAGAGGTCTATTCCAAGACCCGACCAAGACAATTTGCACACAAATAACAACACTTCGACCTCCTGCTGTGAATCGAACTTACGAGTCTGCAAATCTAGTGCGGTGCTATGCCAGCGGAGCTAAGAGGACAGTTGGCAAGAGCGTGGTCACAATAGAGATCATTAAAAAAATTGGGAACAAATTGAACACCGCCATTTTGTGTAAAGTGGGAGGCAAATTGATTGTCTCCGGGCTCTTTACCGTCAATTCATGATCTTGAGTTTACCCATAATTCTAGTTTGTGAATTTACTCAAAAAAATCGTTCAATTTATTAAAAAAACCCCGTCAACTTCACCGCAATCAGAAACGGTTTATGTATTGAAAAGAGAATCTCGCTTTTTACATAATTGTTTTGTATTGTTTTTACTTGAAAATAGAAAAAACAAGGGACAAAAGTGAAGTGGTTTGCCCCCTAATTTATTCAAGATGGCGGCCTTCCAACTTGTTACCAGTGGTTGAGGGACAATCGGCTTCAACTGTAGTTATTATATTATCTCTACGGTGTCACCAATTCTGACGCTCGATAATTTAGCTTCATTTAATGTCAACTGCGCTTCGCGTCATTCAGGGTAAATGCCTAACATCCCTTGAATATACCCTTCACTTCCCGTGCATTACCACCTCCATTAATATAGAACATGATCGGGCTCCTGGCAACGGCCTTCTTTAGGGCTCATATAAACAGCGCCAGGTTAGCCGGGTTGATTCGTTTTAAGATCTCATTAACGCCATAAATAGCAACCAGAGTAACTTTGAAAGTTAGAATTCGCTTGGTTTGGATCTAAGGAAAGGATACACTTCATTAAAATTACTACGGTCGAGAAAAAATTTTCGTGACTCAACTCAGCCCGGTTAGCCGGGCCAATTCAACTAGGCTCATATAACCAGCCCGTTAGTTCAGTTGGCAGAGCACTACACTAGATCTACAGGCTCATGGGCAACCTCGTTCCCAGGACCATTTGCGGAGTGGGAGCGCGACCATCCACGGCGTGGAGGCAAAATGCCCTGGGAACGAGGTTGGCTCGTGGGTTCAATTGCCAGTTGCAAGCCCAAAAGTTGCATTTTTTTGCATCTGGTCCAGGTTGGGTCTTAAAAAGTACAACATTTGACGCTCAAAACTTTTAGTTTTACTTAAGACTAACCCTAGGTCCTGTTATCGAGTGTCAAGGATTTCTTCCAAAAATTTCTTTCAAAAGCAGTTTTTACGCTAAAACCACAGGGGTCGTAGCAAGGCAAAGTGGGCCAAAATGAGCACAACAGGGTACATAAGACTGAAGCTGTGGGAATTTTGGCTTTCTTTAAAATTAGTTTAAAAACGCCGAGGGCCACGCTTGCTTTAGTAAAGTATTGGATCAGCGCAAAGGCAAGGTGACTGAACAATTTTAAGCATGTGCGTATGATTGCTGTGCAAATGAGCCCGTCAACCCCAGCTGCGGTTCTGAACCAAAAGAATCCAGCAAAAAAGTTCAAATGTTAGTCATGCAAAGTTTTGGACGAAATGACAAACGTTCACTGACAAGAGTACATATTGCTTTTTGTTGTCTTGCCGAAGGAGAAGTTCATGTCATCAAAGACCATTCAACATGGCGAATTTTCACGGCTAAGAAAACATTAATTTTTAAGCTTTCTTCGTAAATTATTAATAACCATTTATACCACGATTATGATGTTTGTTCTCACGATCACTTTGTCTTTTTGTAATTTACTGAAAGTGCAACATGATTATCTATTTTGGCGTTTTATTGAGTATCAAGTTCCAACATGAAATCTTCGGCTTATTTCTTCTTTATTTCAAATAATTATATCAAAAAGAGGAGCTTACGTTCTGTACATCCACGGTAAAACAAAGCGACACGGTTTTTCCAGTGAGAACTCCATCCAGGACAGCATTCGGTCTTCCTCACGTATTTGATATATTTTCGAGGGAACCACTTCGCGGTAGATTTGCATCTAATTAAAAATTGAACATAAATCTGGAAATAAGTTAGTATGTCAATAGGGACGCCAAATTTTGTATGAAAGGCTGGAAGTCCTAGGCAGTAATTGTTGGATCTAGTCCAAGTCCGAACCACTGATATTTGTGGGGTTTCGGTGGCACAGAAGTGGTGCATGTGTCTCTCACCTGAGTGACTGCAACTACTTAACGATTTTGAGTGGGTTGATTGGGGTGTTAGTAGCACAGTGGTAGTTCACGTGCCTCTCACGTGTATGACTGGTGTTAGATTCTGCCTCCGCGCAGTATTTTTGATTAATGTTAGGTTAGTCTCATGCAATAAAGGTGTTGTCCAGTTTGACGTGACCAAACATTGCAGGGTTTTCTCCTGGTACCCCGGTTTCTTGCTGTAGCGACACTGGGTCTGTTGGAGGCGACCCTTACTGGACCTCTATAGAAAACAGTTCATTTGTCCTTACAACTGGATATCTGACGTGGAAGGCTGATCAAGTGAAGCCAAAAGGGCAGACATTGGGGTGTTTTAGCCAAATGTTTCAGTCCGCTATCCCGTCATTTGAACGTTGGTTTTGCGTGATCAAACAGTTAATTGATTCACAGTAATGAACGGGTACTGTTAAATCTTCTTGACCAGTAAATCAGCAGTTACTTACACCATTAATAACCCAGGTCAGTTATCCTCACAACAAAGGCACTCCCTGGTTAAAATTTTGATTTAACCCTAACCTTCTCCTTAGCCATAAATGAGCTTTAACTCTAGGCTTGGAGGTTTGTTTTTGACGTCCCAACATCAACGGTATACGATCTAGGTTTTGCCCTGGCTGAACGGCGAACTCCTCACTATACATAACACGAGGCTCCGGTAGTTCCCACCTTGCAAAGAAATACAGTCACCGGAAATGACCGCAGTATGAGTGCCAAAATGGCCGCCAAGATATGCAAAGAACACTGGTATGGGAGTCGTAAGATGGCTTCCGGTTGTTTCAAAATTGGTGACTGCTGGCCATAGGGTATGCTATGCGATCTAGTTATATTGAGATCTATAGCCAACCAAACAAATTTCAAACTGGTTCATTGAAAACGGCATATTACTGATCAATCCTTTAGGATTAAAATAAAACGTGATGTTCCACAAACTATACATAGTATGACATATTACCGACTGCATAATTGAACTCATCGATCCGCTGGTATGTGTATAAACTGCGAATATTTGATGAAGGACAAGATCTCTTTCTATTTTCTACAAGCCATGTCCTAAATTGTACATTTGAGCATATTTTCTTCGGGGAGGCATAAGCTCCCGAGCGAATGAATCTTGAAGATGGAATCACACCAGGCGTCATGTAGCGGAGATACATCCTTGTTCTACTTGACTGACTATTTTCGATTAAGAGAGAAAGTAGTTGAGGTTAAATTAAAACCTAGATCTCACTAGCGATATAAGCATAAACATCATAACTTACACATGCGCTGTAAGCACTTCATGATCAGTTTAACTCTGTTTTTGTAACGTACAAAGAAGTAAACCAACCATTGGGTGCTTACAGCACTTGCGCGCGTCGTTAGACATATCAATAGAGAAAACTAAGCCTAAACGCATTCACACCACAAACGAAAGTTTGAAAACTCTCTTTTATGGTTCGCTCCTGTACTAAGCCTCCTGCTGAGATATGCTGTGGGGAAAATATTCGGTCTCAGAGACTTGTCAAATAAATTTAGGTTACCGGTAATATGAATTACTGCAAGAAGACCCGTAAAAAAAAGTTTGTGTCCACACCAAATTTCCTGCATAGTGAACACGAGGAGATTTGTTCGGAGGACTCGTCTCTACGACATGTATTCGCGACTTGAAGAATCTCTTGTCCCATCCTAACAGTCACGAGAAACAGAAAGTCCCAAACGAGGTTTAGTTTGGTGATGTTAAAATACTTTATTACGCGAGTGAGCCAAACTAAAACTAATTTGTATCGAAATTTAGTCGCAAAGCAACGTCCGGAGCAAGAAGTCAAAACGTTCTTAATCATTCAATGCCTGGATATTTTCTCTTGTTCTTTGTTGTTTCTTTCTTTGTTTTGGTATTTTTCTCGTTTGTTTTATTGTTCTGGGTGTCCTATATATTTGACGCTGGGCGATGAAGTGTTAAAAGGTAAATGTTATAGGGTTAAGTGTTTGTCACAGGGCTAAATAGTTATCCCACTTTGCATGCTAATTAGTTCAAAGAAAGCTTTGATGCATGCGCAACGATTGGAAAAGCCAGTTGCAAGAGTATTGTTTGGTAAATTTTAGTTATACGACTTAACTTATTTCAAGTTTTTTTCACGAGATATGTTATAAATTAAAATGCACAGGAACACTGGGCACCGATCTCTCCGGGTACCTTGAACCCAAACTATTCACCACTCTATAAACAGGGCGTGCAAAGGATTTGATGAAGAGGTATCATTGTCTCCAAAGGTACCTACGGGGGATTTCTGGCCTACTACGAATGTAAAATACACTCAAATTGAAATTGTAAAGCACAATTGGTTAAGTTTAGTTGCAGGAACAGCCCAAAGTTAATTCAGATTATCTTTTATAAATGTAGAAAGATTTTCCGTGACACGAATCAGCCCGGCTCACATAATTAGCTCTTTAAAGTGTTTTTGACTTGTTAATGTCCGCAGAAATGGTGTATAATTATGGGACATGATCGTTTGTCGACAATAAATTTACATATAAACTTGGTTTTTTTTCTTGGGGTCAAAAATTGTAGAATAATTTGTCCTCATGTATCAGAGAAACGACAAACTTCACAAAATGTAAAAGAACAGAGCTGGATTTTAGTTAAATTTTCTAATGAATTCTCGTTATTTTTAATGCTTATTTATTGTTGTATTTACGCATTATATCTTATATTGACCACTTTCGCATCATAATACACTTCGTTGGGGGGTTCTTTGCATTAAGACAAAGGATTTCCGGTTTATAGGAGCGTAGCAAATGGACCAGTGAACTGGAAATTCTTTGTCTTTATGCAAAGAACCCCCATAACCCAATGTATTATGGTAGATGTGCAATGGTCAATATACGGACGCATCCTATCCAAAAAGTCACATTTATCATAATTATGACTCAAATAAAGAGAAGAATGGCAACCATTTCGTCTTTTCTTGTTAATAAATCATTAATTGATTCCTTCATTCATTAATATCCTTTGTTCCTAAAGAGCAATCAAGTCACAATTACCGTCTTGCTCTATCTCTGGAGTTCTTCTCCTTTTCTCTCGTCTCTTGGACCTCTTTAATTTCTTGAACAACAATATTTTAGTTGTTTCTTGCCGGCATATGATGTGTAGCAACGTCATGGATGACATGGTGTCATGGTCAAAGTTTCTTGACGAAAATACAAGTTTGTGTACCAGTTTGTGTCAACCGGATTCGAAACGATTTCATGGTGAAAATTCTAGCAAAATTCTAAGCAGGGAAATAGTTTT
This sequence comes from Nanipora kamurai, assembly GCA_036872915.1. Lineage (NCBI taxonomy): Eukaryota > Metazoa > Cnidaria > Anthozoa > Scleralcyonacea > Helioporidae > Nanipora > Nanipora kamurai. The sequence goes on along the minus strand of JBAHVQ010090906.1, from coordinate 6,517 downwards.
CTTTCACCTCAGCCACTCCAGCATAGCTCAAAAATACGCTATATAATTAACGATGCATCAGTGATTTGGGCGAGCAACGCATGGATAAACTGTCTTCCGTGTTTACTTATACTTGCAAGTAAACGGGAGAAAGTGGATGTTTATTCCTTACATATAACAACACGTTGAATGAAACACTGGGATCAACTTACCTTCAACTCCGCATAATACCAAGAAAATATTAAAGACGTTCACATATGTTCAAGTATGCCCAAAAAACTATAAAACGAAGTGTTTCTAGCAAGCTATTGGTTGAATTTTGTAGCAGACTTTTTCGCTTTAACCGAGTTGCAAAATAACCTTTGGACCTATAGAGTTGATCAGTTTATTGCGCCTTTGCAGGATTTATAGAGAAGTCACCATTTTGTTGACAGAAACATTCTTTTTGCTATGATTCGACTGTCAGAGATAAGGCAAGGATGTAATTACTCGAAGTATACATGCAACGGCAAAGTATAGGGCGACAAAGCATTGGCTAGCATGTGCGGACAATGAAAAGCGAAGAAAAACTGAGCATCACCAACCTGACTTCCTTGCAGATCAAGAACGGATAATCCGGCTTATCACACAGCTTCGGGACAGTATAACAGTGTCGCGAAACCCTAGTCCATTTCATCTTATAGAACACTTTCTCTTTTCTGTAGCTGCATACGTTTCTATTGAAAAATCTCTTTAACTCTGCAGAACTAAACAGATCAGGTTAAACAGTGTTAATACAGATGAACAGTTAAGCAGAACGAAAGACTCAATGGAGATGATGACAGACTTGGTTGGAGAACTTACAAACAAAATTGCGCCATTAAACACAAAGATAGGAACAGAAAAACGAAAAGTTTCGTCATCTTCAAGCGACTTTTGATGCTTTACAAACAGTCTCCCAAGGACTCGACTGAATTCTGGCAAACAGTCACAAATGGTCTCACTTATGTAGCCCATCTCGGTAACGCCCTTTCAATGGTCCAGTGATTAGAAACAATGGATTATCTTGAGAGAGAAATCATACCGCAAGCCTTGTCTAGCTTACATATGCACAAAATTCAGGAAAATATAGCTTGCAAATATTTCGTGGTACGTCCGCGGTTTTAATGCGATTCCTTAAATGTTGTGGGCGATAAAATGTAAAAGCAGAATCATGTATAATCATTTCCTGTTGGACGTCTGGGGTATATAGTATCAGCACACAAAACCTGACAACTTTCTCACGAATCAGATTTCAAATGACGTACGATTTTACAGAACTGAAAAAAGTCGATCCTTTGACCTGTCTTATAGAAGAACAGTGACAATTTTATCCAAGATCTAGTAGAATGGTAATTTTCATCATAAAGTGAGGGGCTGATAAATGCAGGTTGACGAAATCTTATAGAACATTATATTCTTGCGATTGAACGCATGACCTGTTTTGGACCGGGCTGAGCTTTTGTATTTTCAACCCGTTAAAACGGATCCCTGTGCTTGTTTAGTTGTCATGAGTTCTTTTTGATTAGAAGAGTGTACCCACAGTGAGGTGCGAGGCTGTTTCTGGAAGAAGTGAAAAAGAGCCTTAAATGCAGACCGAGCGCATTCCATGTAAAATTCATTCTAGTGTAACAGAGCATAACGAGTTTGTTAACAGTAAACATGACTCGAAATATGACATTAAACCCACAACTTTATATTCTTTAGTTATTGGCCAAAAGTCAATTTAGAGCCAAAGGTCAATTTAGAGCCAAAAGAACGTTGGAGAAAAGTAGTCAACAATGTGGAAAAAAGTAAGTTACACATAGAAGCAACATATAATTCAGCCTCATGAATTTAATATGCTCACGTTTACTGCTGTTTATGGCAGAAAATGCAAATGAAACCAATTGGATTGTTACTGTATTTTAAATAACAAAGCCTCTGCTTACGCTCCGTGATCAAGGCAATACGTTAACCAGTAATGATATCTTTGACAAATGATTAACTATTTCACTATACCATTTGAGCCCTCTTCTTTACGGAAATCACGTGTGCATTATATTTGAGAGCTCATAAGATAAAGACAAATGTCTTTTAGTTTAGTTGTTTGTAAGCAACTGCAATAAAACGTAATAAACTGGTGTTATAAGAATTGGAGATTTTCGGTCATCCAAAATTAAAAAAAAATTTTGGACAAAGCGCCTCTTGAAATAAGAGTAACCTCATTGGAACGATCCATCTGTTGGAAATTCAAAAAATTGGGCCCTCTACTGGAGTTGTCCCCCGACGCCATTGGGTATGCAAGAAGAACCCCCCTTTTCGATACGTGAGTGTGGGGTCATTAGAAAGAACTTTGGCTTGTCGGTCAATTCACGTGAAAAATTATTGTTGGTCAGTAAAGGAAGCTAGATAGGTCGGTAAAAGACACAATTATAGGCTTAGATACACACACACACACACACACACACACACACACACACACACACACACTCGTTCACACTTATACACGGTGTGGGTACATAAATAGAGGCTGAGTAGCTTAGACATTTAATATTCAAATTACAGCAACAATCTTACTGGTTGGTGTTTAATGCCGAAATCATTTGCATTTTCTGCCATGAATAAGGGCGGGTTCACGCAGTCTGGGTTCACACAAAGTTTCTGTGATAAAAGTATTTCAAAGGAACAGCTGTCTTTGCAAGGTGTTTACATTGTCACGCACAGTTTGGTGAAACTTTACCTTGATCAAAGAAACTTTGATGGTGTAAACCGCGGTCCTTAACAGTAAAGTAGAATGAAGTATAATGTATATTAATAAAATATACATGGCTTATAGACCACTTACACTTTCTGCCCTCTTAGAAGAAAAATGCTTATAAACTTTATAAACAGAATTACCACAAATTATTCGATCTGTTGAACGTCGGAACTCTGAAGTACTTAATGAGTGTTTTTCTACAAAGTTCTGTAGCCTCCAAATTGACCTTTGACAGATATCTGAAGAATATAAAGCTTTGATTTAACATCGTAATTCGTATTTACAGTTAACGAACTTTCTTTGCTATTTCAAAGAGGTGTTTTCTCTTCTATGTGCTTACTTCGTGTTTAAGTTAATGATCTCACGCTGGGCCGTTTTCTAGATAACATCTTTTTGCATAGGACCGCAAATTGTCTTGTGCTATGTTTATGTTTATGAGGATGCTTGTGTTGCAGACTGGGCTTCATTTCTTTGTTTTGTATTTTGTTTTGTCCATATGCTTATGCTTGAACGTCTACTTGACTCCTCGCAGCAGTTAAGCTTCACTGGCGATGTTAAATTCTTTATCACACTCGAGACCATTGACTAACCCTTACAAATCATACGAATTGGAAACTACCAGATATTGGTATGTAGATTACGGAAACACTGTGGTATTGCACTTGACTCTCACTTTTGTGACTACGGTTCGATTCTTGGCTCGGTGCTGTTTTCTGGTTAAAGTTGCCTTGGCCACATGCGAGAGGAGTGTGCTCAGGTTGGCCTCTTTCATGCATTGCAGATTTTCTTCGGGTACTTCGGTTTCCTCCAGTAGTAAAACTGGATTCATGAGGGACGGCCCTTAATAGATCTCAAGGGAAAACAGTTTAGGTAGCTGCATGATAGGGTTAATAGCGAAGCGCGCGAATGACGTAAGAGTGTCTAATTTGCAATGTTTGTCTGAGTTTTCTCGTTAATTCTGTGTTCCAAACGATAGAAAACAGTTCGTTTGGGAATTCTTTGTTGTCAATTCTAGTTTGTTTGTCTGAGTTTCAAGTCTAAAAATAGTATTGGCGCGCAGCGCTATTTATCCAGAAGAAATATACCACGTAGTGAACCTAGTCTGTTTAAAAATTTAATTAAAAGCGTTGATAACTTTCATAATAAGCCTTTTCGGTAAAACAGTGCATCTTGAGTAATGAGGAAAAAATTGAAAGGAAATCCTTGACCCGTGTGGTGAATTTCTAATAAAGCATTTTGAATGGGTCAACTATTTCTTTTCAATTTTACCCTGATTACCCAAGATGCACCGTTTTTCCGAAAGGGCTAATTGACAAAAAATTCTCGAAGACAGTCAAGTCGACGACTTGCCATCAGTACCTGATTCATGGGACAATCAAATTGCACCGAATTTAATATTCGCCACATCACAAAAACCCCGCAAGAGGTCAGTTCTCAGCGACGAACTAGTTTCCCAGGGTTTTTAGGCTTTTCAGCCAAATCCAAAGCGCCACAAGTAGGGCGCACCTTGACCACCACGCCACTTGCACTGGTTGTGTTATGAAACACACATTTTCATTGGATGTTTGTGAAAGTTGATTGCCCTGGTTAGTATAGTCTTGAGAAAGGCTGCTAGTATTGGTGGAAATGACTGACGTTTCGACGGCCTCAGCGGCGGTCATCGTCAGAGACCGTGAATGGTTGAGTGAAGAATAAACTATCATCTAGTTTGCACTAGTAATAACTGTCACCAGCTGAATAGAACAGTATGAATGCCATTGTGATGTACTCTAAAGCATTGTCTAGGCAATTTTGTCATTTTGTTTGAAGTTTGTCTGATTAAGATTACTGAAGTCATATCTCTGAATTCTTGTCGTAACACAGATTGTCATTGCACTTAAGAATGTCATGAACGATATTATCAGTGTAGTTTAAAAGATTTTTATTTACATCTTTAAACTTTGCAGTTCAAGGTAAAAAGTTGCAACCTTAGTATTGTTAAATTCTTACTCTAGCTTGTACAAGTCCAGTCTACTTTTTTGTTATTTTACTGAATTCCTAGAAAGGCGTAAGCATTATTCAGACCAGAATTGAAACAGATGAAATTATTGATGAAACTGTAATGTTAGCAACATAACGATGAAGATGCTTGTTAATTCTATGTGTCACCATGTCAGTTTGATAAAGAATCGAATTCATTTAGTGTCGAAATATATATTTTTCAAATGTTCTTGCTGACAACATAACATTCCAAACAACGTCTTCACTTTAATGGGAAAAGACTAGTGAGTACTATTACCTCTGATAGATTTCTGGTCACACCACTGTCAATCAATGTCCCTCAAACCTACCCACTTAAAAAGATAAAAAGAGACGCTCCTGCCCTAACCAAGGAATAGGAAACAGAAGAGGCAAAGAGGACAAGATCAGCAAGACAACAAGGCTCAAGTAATAGAAGTGATCCGATAGTAAGAAGACTATCTGGATTGTTTCTGCCCAAGAACTAACTGTTTTAATCTCCTAATGAATTAACCTATGGAGCGTTTTTACTGAATTCCGAAAGATTCAAATAATAAAGAGAATGGCGTCCATGTTGATGTCACCTGACAGAATAAGATGATCAAAATAGACCTCATATATTTCACATTATAGAGTTCACTATGCATCAGATGTAGTTCCAGACTTCCTAGGGAGCAAACTGTCAGTTTGGCGTGAAATTTGAAATTCTAATTTTGGCCGTGTTACGCAAATTTGCCCCATGTGGAGACTGGGACTATCCACATTACACCGGAACTTGGCATCGTGAATAAACGTGTGCATGTTCCACTCTTTTGGGAACTTCGACATGACGATTGTGAAATCAAGTGAAAACGCTCTACATTATGGAGGTTTTTAAGTGATGTCAAAGCAGCCATGTTGGAGGTCAACATCACAGTTCGGACGGTCAATTGCAGAACGACTAATGGTCAGTTCATTGAATGGTTTTGTGAACTGTACTGAACTTAACTCACCCAATGAGTCTATGTTTTGAAACTTGAATTTTGAATTAACAGATGAAGTAATAATCAGTGGCCAAACCGCATTATATTGGCACGGAGTTAAACTTGTTGATCTGTTTGCAGCGGCGAATCAGATGGAAGGGTCACGGGATCCTTATCCCCTTTTAATTTCTCTTTGTTTGTTAAAAGGGTCTTGAGACTACAAGAAATGCTATCGTCAACATCATTAACATCATACTCAAACATACCGCCATCTATTTCTGTAATATATAATATCCAAGCATGACTTGTTCTTAGTTGGTAAGGTAGCATCACAAATGCAAAAACAAAATATGAAGGAGCACCCTCCCCACCGCATTACACCGTGTACAGTGGCGTAGCATCACAAATGCAAAAACAAAATGTGAAGGACCACCCCTCCACATGCATTACACCGTGTACAGCGGTGGCGGAGGGGGTTGTACATTGGGAGCTCGGGTACCCCCTCTTGCATTTCTTACAAAAATTTTATTCATCAAAAACGTCAAGGAACATTGTAGTTTGATAACATGCTGAAATATGTTTTACTTCAGAATTCTATGATGACATTTTGCAATCACCTATACCAACAATTTTTGTCAGCGAAAAATGTGAGGGACAGGACTTGATAATCTTGCTAGTCATTGGTGTACAACTCGGGACTTCTAGTATACAAATTAGAGTGGTGCGTCGGCAGTATTGAACGGCTATGTAGATAGTCAAAAGGTTTGGGAAACTGCCGGAACTTAAGAATGCTTAAACTGACGTTTCGAGCGAAGGCCCT
>JBAHVQ010090252.1:0-26429 GCA_036872915.1 Nanipora kamurai | reverse complement strand
TGTGTCGTCAGCATACATTGCTGGCGTAGATGTCCTTAGACATCGTGGTAAGTCGTTAATATATATTAAGAAAAGGACTGGACCCAGGTTCGACATCAGAGGAACACCGCAGCTAATATGTTTCAACGAGGATGTAGTGTTGTTAGTTTTACAAACTTGTGTTCGATTTCGTAAATATGAGGTAAACTAATGCAGCGCAATGCCTCTAACTCCATACAAAAACAATTTTCTTAATAATATTTTGTGGTCAACAGTATCGAATGCTTTTTCAAGGTCAAGAAAAAGTACTCCATTTATCATTCCAGAGTCTATAGTTAATAACCAGGAATTTGTAGAATGTAGCAGGGACGACGAATGTAGCAGGGACGACGGGGTTTAGAGCATCCCCTCTAAACCCCGACTGATGTTTAGTTAATATATTTTGTTCAATTAAATACTTATTAAGCTTACCACAAATTAATTTTTCGAATATTTTAGCCATTATTGATAATATTGAAATTGGTCTATAATTACCGCAATCTTCCTTACAGCCGGATTTAAAAACCGGTGACACCCTGGCCATTTTCCAGTCATCTGGAAAAATGGCCGTAGAAATAGAGTAGTTATATATATATATGCGTTAAATATGGTGCAATTACTTCATTAGAATCTTTTAAAATACCAGCAGGTATTTTGTCAAGACCACACGTCTTTTGGCATCCAGTTTACTAATAACCCTTTTTACGTCATCGAGCAATAAGTAATTTAATGTGCAGAAACTGGTTCTATAAACTTCTCGACGCTATAGTTTGTTTACGGAATCTGGCTTGAGAGAGTTTCGCCAATTTCAGCAAAGTATATGTTAAATGCATTTGCAATATCGTCGTTATTTGATAGCACAATATCAGTCATTTTTATACTCTGTATCTGAGTTGTTTTTGACACTTTACCAACCAGTTGATTTATGTGTTTCCACATTGCTTTTGGGTTACTTTGATTTTTATTGACGACCTCATTATAATATTGTGCTTTTCCAATTTGGACTAACTTGTTTACTCTGTTTCTTTGCTTTTTATATGCCTCATGATCACTCTGACGTGAAGTCTTAACTGCTCTTTTCTTCGGGTAGTCACGATAATTCATTTCATTTTTAATATTCTCATTTAACCTGGGTGTGTAAATACTCCGAACTCGATGAGTTTTCATAGGAGCATGGATGTTAGCTACATAATTGAAGGCATCTCTAAATTGTTTCCACAGTGCATTTGGATCATTAGAGGCCCAGTCACAAACAAATAAACATTCATTTAAATTCATTTAAATTTGAATGCAGAAGATTTATAATTTTTTAAGCACCTGGATTCCACCAATTTTGGTGGGTCCCTACTAAAAACATTTTTTCTGCATCCATATATAAGACTGTGGTTGCAAACCCCCAAACGCAACACCCCTGAGTTACGAATACTTTCTGGCTTATTTGTCATAAACCAGTCAACTAGTGTACTTGTACTTTCCGTAACTCGTGTAGGTTCTGTAATAAGTTGGGTTATTTGGAATAGATTAGAAATAGCAAGAAAGCGATTCGTGTTATGAGAGGGTATATGGGGAAGAAAATCACAATTTACATACCCTACCGTAATAATCTCTTTATTTCACCATCTAAATTTTGAATCAAATTTTCAATCTTATCAAAATTATCTACCTTAGTACTTGGTGGTCTATCAATGGTAGATATAAGTAAGGGTGCACACTTCGTTTTTAAGACCTCAACACAAACCGCTTCAACGTCTTCGGGTACTAATTCTTCTCTATTCTTAGCATTGAGATAGTCCCTATAGTAAATCGCAACACCACCCCCTCATGATTTCTGTCTTTCCGTACTATATCATAGCCGCTTATCTCAACATATTTGTCGCTAATATTATCATCTAACCTCGCCTCATTTAAAGTAAGGATATCTAGTGGCTTATCTCGCAGGTATATCCTTAGTTGGTCAATATATTTAGTAAGAGAGGTGATGTTTAAATGGCCAACACGAAATACTTTCAACTTCTTCAGTTGTTTTATAATAAGTTCATTAGAAGTGCAGTTCTGTGGCGGACTTTGTGTGTCATCAAGGGCCGAACCTTCGTTACTTACGCTCAAATTAATGCTGCAATCTGGATTACAATTCAGGTTAGTACTAAAATCCCTTAATTAATTCTATTATGTTTTTTTGCTAATTTACAGTCGCCATGTTTATTTAAATGCAGACCTGAACGGTTAAGACATCTTCTGTCAATGTTGTCATGTGCCAGAAATCTATAGCTCTTTTTTTCACACAGTTGTCTTAATTGATTATTTACCTCAAAGACTTTAGATCCATGCTGATGATCGTTTCTTGTAATGATAGAAGATATTGTGATTTCGGAGTCTGGACACGGATTTTGGATTTGGGCACACAGCTGTTCTTCTTCTCTCATAATATCCGATGTCCTTTTATTATGCACATCGTTCGTCCCGACGTGAAGAATTGCATTTTTGGGCTTGGTATTCGATAAAGGCGGAATGCTGTAGTGTTTCATATCTTGAAGTCAAGCCCCCGGGAAACTCTTGATCTACACATTACTTTTGGTAGCCTTTGATATGGAGTGCTGGCGTAGACCTTTTAGCATTGTGTCACCCATCACAACAGTTCCGTGGTTTGGAGACTTGGTCGACTTTTCCGCATTTTGTCTTACGTTGTTTTCAATTGTAGAGTCACAACTAACGTCGTTGTTACCCAATGCAGCTTAGCTATTCGGTAGTTGCAGATTTTGCTCTAATTTTCCTCGGATCATTGTCGTGTTCTCACTCTTGCCTTTTGTGGCGGCGATCTTCTTTGTTTTGGGTTTTACCACCTGCCATTCACTGCGTTGATGGTTATCTGTTTTTAACATTTCGATCATTGTCCTCAGGGAATCTCTTTCTTGTTCTAAGGTGTAAAGCTTTTGTTTCAACTCATTAACTTCATTTTCACTAATGCCATTATCTTTTATTATTGTTTTGCTTTTGCTATTATCTTTATGAGAGTTCTTATGCAAATTTTTCTTCGTTTTCTTTATTTTCATCTGTGTATTGGTGTTTTCATCACGAAGCTTCTTATGTAAATTTTTCTTAGCTTCATTTGTTGTTGTCTTTGTTGTGGTGTTATCATTACATCTGCAATTCATTTGTTTATAAAATTTCTGTTGTTTCACTTCCCGATATTCGTTTAGCTGTTTTCGAAAGCATTTTTGCTGTTGATGTCGGTCATTTTCTCCGTCAATATTTGAGGATGCTTCATTGGCAGCCAGTTTGGTTTGAAGTGATTTAACTTCTGCCTTTAATAAGTCGTTCTCTTTACACAGACTTTCACTCTCCTTGCACTGCCACACGACGCCTCAGCATTATCAACCTTCATCCATAGTAATGCTAAATCTAGCTTTATTTCAGCCACATCAACAGATAATGTTCTACATACATTACAGATTACTTGACCCCCGTTGCAGCGCACTCTCTGCATATTTTCCTGATCATTTATATCGATCCTTTCGTCCATTGGCGTATCTCCATCAATGATTTCAACATCTCCTTCTCACTCGTACTCGCCTCTATTTACAGAATCTTCGGCAACTAGTTTGACACTTGAATCATTTCCTATCACCACAGGTGCCTCAGCCTTTTTCTTTATGATGTTATATGTTTCGCTTCCACGAAGTCCTTGAAATAGAATGGTTTGCTGTTGACATACCAGGTGACGGTCAAGTGTTCGCTTGAAAATTACCAAGTTCCACCACCAGGCGACTTCCATTTCCCATTCATGTTTAGTTCATCTGATAGGAATAACTTTAGGCCCTCCAAGTCTCCAGTCCACTTTAGTTCATTCTTCTTAATACAAAACGGGAATGACTGGCTCATTTTGTTTAAGGAGTGTAAAATGTTTGCAATAAAATCTTCACTGCTCCTCACTGCTCCGGTACGTTCTTGAAATGTTTACTGACTGTGTGGTGGATCTGCTGTAGTACCTACCTTGTATGTCCCTGTTTCTGGATCTAGCTGTGTGAGCATACTGGCGAGACTATACTTAGATGCATCGACAATGAGTTCTGTTGTTCGGGTGGGATCATAATATGACATGACTTGAGGGCTTACCATTGCTTGTTTCAGGGTCTCGAAGGCTTTCTGGCATTCATTCGTCCACTGAAACTTTGCAACCCTAGCGGTGCCGTTGTTTCCGAGTAGTGCTGTATAAAGTTGGCACTGTGGTTGGCCATCCGGAGGAAGTAACGTACCTCCGCAACTGATGTGGTTGCTGGTGCTTCGATTAGCGCTTTTACCTTGTCTGCTGTGGGTGACATACCTGCTGCCGGGAAATTTCATGCCAAAAAATTCAATCTCGAGCTGGTCAAAATTGCATTTGCGTAGTCCTAATGTCAATCTACAACCTTACTTATACCAAAAATACATTGTTCTCACCGTGCACAAGTTTGCATAAAGGTGAACAAAAAGATAGAACAAGCACTTTGGCAGAGTTTCCAGACCATATCTCCATTGATTATGATTTAGTGGACTTTAGAAGCTGTGATTGTAACTGTACTGAGCCCCACAAATGGGCAGTTGATATAACTGATCATCACACAAAATTAGTTTATGTTGCACCGATTCACTTCAAGTCTGCAGATCAAGTGACAGAAGCTCTGCAAACCTTCTGTTTTACATACGGTTTTCAACAGAAGATAATCAGTGACAATGGCAAAGCGTTCAACGATAAGAAAATGCAAACCTTCTGAAAAGAGAATTCCATTGAACAGGCACATGGCACCCCTCGTACACCAACCACGCAAGGCCTCGTGGAAAGATCCAATCAATCTAAGAAGGAGGACATGAGGGCACTGATAAGTAGTACCCCCGTAAAAGACATCAAGAAATGGTGAAAATATGTCTCCGAAGCCTGCTACATAAGAAATATCACCTATCATACTGATAGGGCCATCAAAGTCAGTTCTTATGAAGCAGTCTATGGCTTTAAGCCTCACAGAGAGAAAACTTCAACACTTGCTAAACAACCACACAACGACAACAATCAACAGAAACTACACAATATTTAGAAACTGACCCTACTGACAAACGACTACAATCTCCAGAAGATGATCAATTACTGGCAGACCTACCCCCTAAACGACAAAAGATAATGGAAAGCCAAGCCAATTGAAATAAAGCTATGCTAGATCAAACAAGTAAAAAAGAGGCAAGGAAAAGCAAATTTGAGGTTGGGGACATGGCTCCATAAAAATTAACCGTGTCGATAAAACCACTCCATTACATCTACTTCGAAAAATCACAGCCTTCCAAAACACTTATGCTAAAGTTGTAACGTAATTCGGAATAATAAGCACTTTATTTACTTCGAGCAGACTCAATTCCTGCAAAGCCACAAATGTGAAACTGGATTATACAAAAGAACTTTCATTTTCAGTTGCCTGCAAAAAAGCTCACGCTGCTGAATAAGCACAATTAAAATGTAATCTATGTAGTTCACAACGAGTTTCTTCGCGAATTGCGGTTCAAATACAATGTAAATGAACCTTTTGTTTATTATGTAATAGTTGTGACTTAAAATATGAATGACTGCAACTTAATAAACAACCTCCAGTAGTGTGCAAAAGTCTTAGGCCACCGTTTTAATAAGTTGAAATAAATAAGATTAACAACATGTATCAATTAAAATTACCAGTGAAATGGTTTATTAGTTGGAAAAAACACACAACATTACAATTTCCATGCACGACAAATAAATTATATGAAAAATTGAGAGATATATCAGCATTTGGTACTCCTCATCAGTACTTTGTATGGCCTCCTTTGGACTTGATAACCACTGCAATTCGTTTTGGCAATCTATCCTGCAATTTTTGCAGAACTTGCAATAGTTGGTCTGTTGATGTGGGTTGTTTCTTGTTTTTTTCCCTATCGAAGTAATCCCACACAACTTCGATAATGTTGAGATCGGGACTTTGTGGTTGCCAGTCTTGTGGTGTAAGGGTACCGGTCGAAGATTTCTGCTGTAAATAAGACTTTATCATGTTTGCTGAGTGGTTCGGGCCATTATCGTGTTGAAAAATGAAATTGTTGCCAATCAATCTTTTCCCTGATGGTATAGCATGATGAATAAAAATTTGTTTATATTTTGGTGCCTTCATAATTCCATCAATTTTTACCAGATCTCCCATACCATTGGCTGAAATACAACGCCATACCATAACTGAACCACCACCATGTTTCACAGTAGGCTGTAAGCACGCATCAGTATACATTTATCTCCAACTCTTCTCCGAACATAATGGCGCCTGCTTGAACCAAAACCTTGGAATTGAGATTCATCACTCCATAGTACTTTCTTCGATTGTGCACTGTCCCATGTCTTGTGACGTTTGCAAATTTTAACCTTTTCTGCTTGTTACCCTTGCGCAATAGTGGTTTCGTAGCTGCGGCGCGTCCGCGAAGACCGCTTATTCCCATACTCCTTCTTATGGTTTAAGAGTGTACTGTTGTTCCACAGGACTCTGCCAACTCGTGTGCCAAAACTTTACTTGACTTTCTCCTGTCTCTCAAAGACGTTACTTTCAAGTACTTTTCATCCGATGCAGACAGTTTCTTTGGTCTTCCACTGCGTTTTCTGTCTTTTACTTCTCCGGTCTCTTCGAACTTCTTGAGCACTGCTTGGACACCACACCTTGACAATCCAGTTAGACGGGCTATTCACGTTGTGACTTCCCTTGCTGGTGTAAAATGACAATTTTATGTCTGTCAAATTGGGTTAGCTTAGCCATGATACCCTGCTTGACGACATATAATAACATTTGTGTACTCCCATTATTAAGCAAGAAAAAAGTTCAGGCAATTGTGGGATTGTGTTTGGCACATGCTTATTTTAGATAACATTTAACAAGAGTTTGTCCAGGGGGCCTAAGACTTTTGCACATTAGTGTATATGTCCACCAGGTATTAATGTAACAACGGGCATTTGTTCTGTAAACAGTGATTTCAGATGTTAAAGAGGTACCGTCACACATTTCAAATGAAACTTCTTATGGCATAATTCATTCGAAAGAAACAAAAAAAAAACATTTTTGCTAAAGTTAATACGAAAACCTCGCATTTTGACTGTAACTCTGAGGGTAACAGTACCCATAACCCTAACCCTAACACTAATCCTAACCCTAATCCTAACCCTAACCCAAACCCTAATCTTAACACAAACCCTAAACCTAACCCTAACCCTAACTCTAACTCTAACCCTAATCCTAACCCTAAACACTAACCCTAACCCCCAAACCTAACCCTAACTCTAAACCTAACCCTAACCCTAACCGTAACCCTAACCCTAACCCTAACCCTAACCCAAACCCTAACCCTAAACCTAACCCTAATCTTAACCCTAACCCTAACCCCAAACCTAATCCTAACCCTAACGCTAACACTAACCCTAAACCTAACTCTAACCCTAAACCTAACCCCCAACCCTAACCCTAACCTTAACACTAGCCCTAACACTAACCCTAACACTAACCCTAATCCTAACCTTAACCCGACCCTAAACCAAACCTCAACCCAAACCTCAACCCTAACCTCAACCCTAACCCTAACCCCAACCATGCCTGTACATATAGTATTTTAACTGAAAGACAGAGTAAACTAAGGCAACAATTCATAACTTGCACCAACAACAAGTTCAAATAAAATTTGAACCAGTTCAAAAAAAATTGTATTGGTTCGAGAAAAACTAAACTAGTTTAAAATTTTTTGAACCAGTTCAAAAAAAAATTGAGCCACGGTTAAAATTGCCTCACAACAAATACAATCGAGACCACCGTGTGCAGGAACAATGGTTGTTTGGTGGTTACGATCCACAAGAAAAAAAGAGTTTTCTTATTCCTGTTCCTCGAAGGGATGCAGCTATACTCCTGCCAATTATACAGCAATGGATAGCACCGGGTACTACCATCCATTCGAATATGTGGGACGCCTAGAACCAGTTAGTCAACATCGAATACCAACATGGTACCGTAAACGATACTTACAATTTTGTCGACCCACAAACTGGTGTGCACACCAGCCATGTTGAGGCAATGTGGATGCGCGCCGAAAACGAGTTTAAAGCTCATCATGGGCCAACTAACCGTGATATGATTGCAGAATACATGGCTAAGTTCATGTGGATGCAGAGATTTGGGGAACGCAGCTTCTATTAATTTTGGCGGCAGATCGCAACAGATTTATACGTAGTGTAAATCTTGGAGAGTTATTATAACTGTTGATGTTATGCACAATACAAGGGTACAATTTTGTGCTGATGGATTTTTCTTCCTAGACTTGCATTGTATATTTGCTTCATCAGTTACAGTAAAGATTTATAGTTTGACTAAGACTATGATTTATTAATAGAAACCAACTAGTGGACTTTTACAAATCGTACATTTTGATTGGCTGGCCTATTAATAGTTTAAAAGTAAAAAAAAACTATAAATAGCGAAAACAGGAAATTCAAATCAAAGTAATGGAGTAAAACCTTCGTTTTGCTAGAGATATCAGTTCTAGAGAAGATTGAAAAAGCAACAAAACATAGAATGAACGGTTTAAATGGAAAAAATTTGATTAGCAGCTGTGCAAATGTTGTGATTCAAACAATATTTTACAATTATTTTGGTTAACAAAACCTTTCGCTTTGCGAATCTCTTCATTCTTTTTGTTATGAAAACAAACCAAATCAGCCTGCGTAGCCCGTCCAGAGAATTTATCTAGTTTTATTTCTTTAAAATGATATTTCTTTGGCCCCACTATTTCGTTTCTACTAAAACAATTAGACAACTCGGCGTTATCGTATTTGAGCTGCCAGCTAACTAGGGCTTTGCCCTCGTTTACTATCTAGCTACTCATAGATAACTTGGCCTAGTTGTCCAATTGTTTAATAGTTGTGAAGAATCCATCAGCATTTAATCAACCATGATCGCTAAAGAAAGTGAGGTGCACAGATTCGGACGAAGTGGTGTTTTAACTTTTGTTAAAGAAATCTAGTGAATGTTTTCTTTCGAATGTTTAGAGTTTGGAAACCTCTTTAAACGCTTTTGGTAAGAGCTACAAACTGCAATTTACAACCTGAATAGTACCATGTTTGAATAAAGTTGAATAATAATAATAATAATAATAATAATAATATTCCAGGACGGCTATTTTAAATACTCTGGAATTATAATAGTCGTCCAATCGAACGGTTATTTTGCTTTATTCCAAGAATTATTCCGGAATTAGGTTAGTGGAATGCACCAATGATGTTTTACTGTCGAACATTTGTCTTAATGTGAGCGTTAAACACTCGTTGTTACAATATGTTACCCCCTGTTAACATTATTACGTCACGCAGCAATGTCCCGTTCTCAACGGTCAGACAGGACATCAGTGTTAATAAACAAGTTCAGATTAAAGACGTGTGCATTTGAAACATGATGTCAGGAATGGGATAATTATTCGTTTTTCTTTTTTTGTCCGATATGGCTGGGATGTTTTCTCCTCCTAAGGAGCTGAGTTTTACTGGGAATCTGAGTGAAAAATGGAAGAAATGGAAAAGAGAGTTCAATTTATATTTGACAGCTACCGAAGCTCACGACCGATCGAACGAGGTGAAGACTTCGCATCTTTTGACGGCAATTGGCGAAAAAGCAAGGGACGTATACTACACTTTCACATTTGACAATGAAGATGACTCAATGAAGCTGGATATTGTCCTGAAGAAATTTGACGAATGTATGTCTCCGAAGAAAAATATTACTTACATGCGATACAGATTCTTTGCATATAATCAAGTTGAGGAACAGCCCATTGACGAATATGTCACTGAACTGAAGTCTCGTAGTGAACATCGTGAGTTTAGCGAACTTAAGAACAGTCTGATCAGAGATAAAGCTGTTCTTGTTGTTTCCAATCAGAAAGTGCAAGAGTGGTTGCTGCGAGAGACCGAGTTGTCCCTTGAGAAAGCTATACAAATATCAGAAATATGTCGCGCCGCTGAAAACGCTAAAATACAAACCAAAGAAATGAAGGGAAACTCTGAATTTGAAATTAACATCGATCTCGTCAATAAAACGCCGTCATTTGAAGATAAATCTTCTGCAGGACCATCGCGAAAATGAAGTCAAAATCGAGCAGAGATGATTAAAAATTTTAAATATTGAGGAAGTAAGCACGAATACGGCAAAAGTCCAGCCTTCAAGCGCCGATGCAGAAAATGTAATAAATTAAATCACTTTGCCTCAGTTTGCCGGTCAAGATCTGTAAAAAAAGTATCGAAACAAAATGGATTAATTCCATCACGCAGCGATGAAGATGAGGAGGATGAAGAAACATCGTTCAGATTATCGGGCATCAATTCAAAGAGGATCAACCTTCACGACGAAAAGCGAAAGTCTGCGACCCCCCTGAAGAAGAGGACAGTGAAGAGTTTTTCATCAATGCGATGGAGCCTGGTCGGTCGGCAGACTCATATAGATGGCTGGCAACCTTAGACACTTGTGGAATTCCTGTCTCATTTCTGCTGGATTCAGGCGCCCAAGTACATGTACTTCCCTACCACGTTTATAAATCTCTACAAAATGAGCCCCGGTTGCATCGCACTAAAATCAAGCTCGCAACTTATGACGGTGGAAGCATCCCGGTGAATAGAAAGTGTATCGCATTTGTCTCGAACGGCCCCAGAAAAACCTACCCAGTGCAATTTATTGTACATAGTACCCACCAAATCAGGTCCTTTACTAGGATTGGAAACGTGTGACAAGCTAAATTTAATCAAGGGCGTTCTCAAAGTGAAAGTTGATGAAAGTTATTCAGATATCCTTGCCCATTACGAAGATATTTTTGGAGACATTGGTTGTTTGCCTGGCCAATATCATATTAATATTGATCCTGCAATTAAGCCCGTAGTACACCCTGTCCGAAGGGTCCCGTTTGCATTGAAAAATAAGTTAAAAGCTGAGCTAAATAGAATGGTTTCTCTTGATGTGATTGAAAAGGTCGACCACCCCACCGATTGGGTCAATAGCATCGTAGTTGTAGAAAAAGCGAATGGTGATATTCGAATATGTTTGGATCCTAAAGATCGAAATCGTGCAATTAAGCGTGAGTTCTTACAGTTACCTACTGCAGAGGAAATAATGTCTCAAAAGGCTGGAGCAACAATCTTCACAAAACTAGATGCAAGTGATATTGGCAAGTAAAGCTGGACAACGAATCATCCGACCTGTTGGCATTTAATACACCCTTTAGCCACGACAAATTTGAGAGGCTGCCCTTTGGAGTTCATTGTGCCAGTGAGGTTTTCAACAAACGTATCACAGAAATAATTGATGGTCTCGAAGGAGTTGCTCACATACAAGATGATATCATCATTTGGGGAGCTGATCGAGAAGAGCATGACAATAATCTAAAAAAGGTGTTAGACAGAATTAAATCCTCCGGGCTAAAATTAAACAAGAAAAAGTGTTCCTTTGGCATCCGTGAAATTAAATATGTCAGGCACATATTCACAGACAAGGGATTGTGTGCTGACCCAGCAAAGATTCAAGCAGTGGTCAATATGCCTGTTCCCCAAACGGCGTCCGAATTGCATCGTTTTCTTGGCATGCTTGCCTATCTCGGAAAGTTTATTCCAAGCCTGTCAAGCAAGACATCTGCATTAAGGAAGCTACTGAAATCTGACGTGGATTGGAACTGGACACAAGAACACTCTAAGCAATTCAAGGAATTACAGCAATTACTGACAAACAGTCCAACACTTAAGTACTTTAATTCCAAGCTTCCTATCAAGCTGTCAGTGGATGCAAGCAAATCAGGACATGGTGCAGTTCTTCTGCAACTACATGATGCAACGTGGTGTCCCGTCACTTATGCAAGTCGTGCATTAACTAAAGCGGAGCAAAACTATAGTCAGATGCAAAAAGAGACCTTGGCTGTGGTCTGTGGAACTTCAACCAGTATGTATATGGCCAAAAGTTTTTCGTTGAATCGGACCACAAACCCTTGCAGACCATCCTTAAGCTAAATATCAACAAAGTGCCACCACGTATTCCACGCATGCTCCTCCGTTTGCAGAAATGCGATTTAGAGCTACGCTTTACACCTGGCAGTTCAATCCCAGTAGCCGATACTTTATCCAGGGCATTCCTCCCGTCATCGACCCAAACACCACGAGACGTGTTTGACTACTAAGTGCACATGGTATTATCTTATTTGCCTATATCTGATGTCAGGTTAGTAAAGATCCAGAATGCAACGGCAAAAGATTCAACACTTCAGTTAGTCAAAAGATTTGTATTGAATGGATGGCCTGACTGCAAGAACAATGTTCCGAAGGAAGTGACACCATACTATCAGTTTCGAGCAGATTTATCAGTCATAAATGACATCCCCTTTAAAGAAGATCGGGTAACTATTCCTTCAGCCATGCGAAGAAAGATCAAGGAGACTCTCCATCAGGGACACTTAGGTGTTGAAAAGTGCAAGGCTAGAGCTCGCCAGACAGTATTTTGGCCTGGAATTAATGCAGAAATCTCGGAAATGGTCACACGCTGTAGCGCATGCATTGATTATCAGTCACATCAACAAAAGGAGCCTCTGATGCTGCACGAAAGCCCAACGAAACCATGGTACAAAACAGGCATGGACCTGTTTTCCTACAAGGGCAAAAATCATTTAGTCATTGTGGACTACTTTTCGAACTATCCCAAAGTATGTACTTTAAATGACACGCACAGTTCTACCATCATTTCCCATGCAAAGGCAATATTTGCATGTCACAGAATACCCCAGATAGTCGTCTCCGACAATGGCCCTCAATTCTCAAGTACAGAATTCAGGACGTTTGCAGCTTCTTGGGAATTCAAGCACATCACATCAAGTCCTAAACACCCTAAATCTAATGGTATGGCCAAAAAGTGCCGTAAAGACCATCAAAAAGTTATTCAAGAAAACTCATCGACAGAATGAAGATCCTTAACTTGCCTTGCTGGCTCACCGTTCTGCCCCAAGTAGTAATGATACCATGTTCCCAGAAGAAAAGCTCATGAGTCGAAATATTCGTACTCCTTTGCCTGATATGAGAGCACTGATCAAAAACGCAGAGGAAAGAAACATAGAAGTCCCTCTTAAATTTCAGCAAAAACATCGAGAAAGAGTAAAATATTATTATAATCGCACAGCCAAAAAACTACCAGATATTCCCATTGAAACAACAGTTCGTGTCTGTGAAAATAGTGCAAGGCCCTTGAAAGCAAAAGCGACTTAGAAGGCGAACACACCAAGATCGTTTATTGTTGAAACGGAAAAGGGGACAATAAGAAGAAGTCAAGACCTTCTGGCGATGGATGAGCAATTCGTAAGTTTACCAGCCGATATACCTGATATTCCATCCTCTGAACCTACTTGTCGCAGCTCAATCTCAACTAGTGTAACGGACGAAATTGCTCCAATAGATGTTCCAATTGCTAACCTACCGACAAATAGTATTCCTCAAGAGCCCGAGAACTACTCCAACGAATCTTATCGATCACGCCTGCGATCATCGGTAAACACACCAAAACGACTTGGCTTTGAGGAGTAAAACTTTATGATTTAATGAAAAAGATTATGGAAATAATGATAAATTAAACTGTTCACATTGCTTAAAATTTTCAGATGTGTAGTTAAGTAAATTCTTGTTAGAAGAGGGGATGTTACAATATGTTACCCCCTGCTGACATCATTTACGTCACGCGGCAATGTCACGTTGCCAACACTCAGACAGGACATCAGTGTTAATAAACAAGTTCATTCAGTGTTAATAAAAACAGTCCATAAGTACTATGTTAAAAAAGTCAAAAGAGAAAAAGCTTATATGTCACCACCCTAAAATTAATAAATTATACCGCTAGTGCATTATCTCAGCTCTTAATAAGTCCAAAAAATTAACTGGATAAAAATGTTAATAGAGTGTATCTATTTACAAACGAAATTAGCTGTCTCGACAAGATCAAAATGCAGATGTTTTGCCAGTGTCAACTTGCTGATCAAAACCAATTTCTAACATTTGCATCTTTTTTGTTCTGCATCATAATATAGATACCATACTTTTCAGTTGTATTTCGAACGTTTATAGTTTCCAGTTTCCTGTCTATAATTTTGTCTATACTTTGCATACCTTGCTAAAGGACATTCACGGTTGTACGTCCTTCAAGTAACGTTGAAATTTTGGGTTTTTATACCATAACACCTTTTATATAATTATTTAGCAAAAACTACCAAAAAGTTACTAATATTATTTATTATTGTTGTTATTATTATTGTGATTATTAATTATTATTGATTAGTATGTTATTATTATCATTATCATCATTATTTTCTTCGGTTTTTTTTCATGTCAGATCGTTCCTAATTTCATGTAAGTTCCACACCGAGCCTTAAATTCGCTTATTTTATTAATCGAACATGCAAGCCTCACCGGACAAAAATATTCTTGACGCGCTCTCAAGATCACCATTTTGAAATGGAAACTAATAACCCATTCTGGATTTACGAATCTTATCGGATTACCATAATCACGGTCCGCCCGTTCACAGCTATGAAGGTCACAAGGGTCACGAGGGTCGGCCAATCAACCGGGGGTTCAGGACCGTAAAGTTTAGGTGTCAGCAGTTTGTCGGAACGAAGCAGAAACGTTTTTTTGGGTGTAATATCTTATAGATGAGGTGAATGGTTGATATTATAGTACCAAAATAATCTCCAAGTAATAGGATATCGATTGATATGTAATTTACATATGCTACAACTATTCATATGGTAGGTGTGCGAAACTGCATTAGGGGCTCTATAAAGGATTTCTTGGCGATATGATCAGTCGAATTTCCTCATCTTCTACGAGAACAGCAAAAATCTCATAAATTTGATGAGTAATAGCAAAATACTGTAACTAGCCGATGGCAACAGTTTCAAACTAACTTAAAAATAATTTATGTTTATTGATCTGTGTAGTTGAATTCTCCGTTCCGACTTGCGGGCGCATGTAGGAAAAGTTGGCATAGCAACTACTGCTGCAGGGAAAACAGACTAAAGGACAGAGAGGAATAAACCCGAAAATTACGTTAAACGAGCGTTTCTTTTGAAACTAAAGAAATAGTACTTTCATGCGCTGCTTATGGTTGTGCAAATCACAACAAAATACTTAATAAACTTCAATTTTTCCGATTCCCAAACAAAGATTTAGAGCTTCGTAGAAAGTGGATCCAAGCATGTAGAAGGGTTAACGAAGACGGTACTCCATGGAATCCCCAAGGACCTAACCTATACATTTGCAGAAAACATTTCATATCAGGTGAAAAAAAGATTTGACTGCAAAAGTGTTGTTTTCATACAAACCTGAATTTTCTGAAGACATTGATTTGTGTTTTTGGGAATGAACAATAAATGACTAAAACATCATTTTTTTTCACTTGTTTATTCATTAAATCTTTACAATCCTTTACTAAAATATGCAATAGAAAGTGCACCAGTTCCAGACAGAAAGAAGGGGATGAAGCTATAAAAATAAAGAACTCCAAAGTCGATTTCTCTCTTACAAAAATCTTATAGGAAAGGCAGAATCAAGATTCAAATACTATACTGGCATAGGAAAAGATAAGTTTGACACCTTATATCGATATATGGAGCAATTTTTGCCAGATACCTGCCACAGTAGACTCCCTTTCATCGACCAGTTATTGATGGTTTTGATAATTATTGATGGTTATGGGACTGAGTTGATCATACCTGCATTTACAAAAGGAAAACGTCAACTTACTGCTAAAGAGGTTGAAGTATCTCGTCAAATAGCTTCAATAAGAATACATATTGAACGCATAATTGGATTGGTTAAAAACAAATACAAAATACCGGTATTGGATGGAACAATTTCAACAACAGTCATTCAGTCTTTGTCTGACCAAGACTCTTGTTCTGATGTTGCACCCAATAACCCTCAGTTTGATTAAGCCGAATGCGACGTGTTAACGTTTGAGCTAAAATTCGAACTTGGATGATGAAAGTGCGCGGTGAAAGGCGTTATGAATACTGTTTTGACCACTCAGTCCTTAATAATCGTGTTTACATAAAAACCAAACAGTTTCTTTGGTTTTCGGAGAATGTTATATTCAGCCATTGTTTGTGCTGAATTTTGAAGAATAAGAATGAAGAAAAATCTAAATATCTCAAAAATTTGACGTTGGCAACAGAATGAAACTATGATCTAGGTAATCTTTGGTCCCTAACTTTACTGCTGACATTCAAATTTATTTCATAAAAAATTCGCCAGTTAGATTTTTGTGGCCTCAAAAATGTATTTTTACTTTCCAGACAGACACCAGTTACCAGTTATAGTATAGGATTTTAAAGAATGATCTGCCCTGGATCTGTATCATTTTAGTATCTGGTTTTATTAATCTGTGTCCTCATGTTATTTTCTAATTTCTTTTCTCTGTGTTTTATCCAATTTTTATTGTGTGTTTTTATTAGTACCAAACAAGTTATGCTTAAGGAAATCATTCTACCAGATCAATGATACCAAATCATTATTGGACTTATTTAATGAATTTTCAATTCTGTTATTATTTGTTTTAATCGCAAGGGAACATTTGACTTTTTCATGTCCGAAATATTACGTACGTGAGATTTAACAACAAATAACGTTACGAAAATTATGCATTGTGAAACATTCGTATTACAATTAATAATGAAAGGAAAAAGAACATACACAGTCAATCTGTCGCTTTTGTTTTGAAGCAAAGACCTTTTGTAAAGGGAAAAAAATGTTCCTTAAACGATAGCCGATAAAGACGACCAGAGGACGTTCGTCAAGCAGCTCGTTCTCGCAACCTTCTGATGACCGGTGAGACGTTCTAACCATTGAGCTACTACCATGTAGTATTAAGTATTTCCATCATTATTATTAAATCATGACTTCCGCTTAGCAATACATATGACGAACCTGCACCCTAGCTCACCATCTGAGTCGTGGTAGCTCAATGATTTGAGCGTCTCACCGGTCGTCAGAAAGTTGCGGGTTCGATTCCCGTCTAGGGCTTAGAAATCGTTTTTCTGAGAGAACGAGCTTGACGAACGTCCTCTGGTCGTGTCATATTTACCAGGCTCCCGCATGAACCAACTTTGCGCTCAGCATTAAGTGTGAGAGCCGACAAAGTCGACTAAGCCACCATTTTGAATATTTACAAACTCCGTTAACCAATTCCCGCGCATGTGCAGATAAATTGCCCACCTGCTACCGCTACCTTACCTGTACACTACCTTGTAACAGCCAACCACTACCTTATTAAGTGATGTAACTGAACAGACATTGTCAATTTCAACGAAAGCACATCGAAACCGGAACCCTTCAGAACTAGTGGGTTCCGGTACGGTTATCTCCAAGTGTCCGCAATTGAGCGGCGCCATCTTGGTGAGTCATCCGACGAGTAACACTACATAAAAAAACATTATTCAGAATTATCTTCCGATGGGAAATTTGTAAAAGATATCTGAACTTAGTCAAATTTTTGATTTACCGAGAAATGCTTTTACCTTTTAAAAAGCTGTCAACTACCTAAACTCGCTTTTCTCTCGAGTTTGGTTCCCTGCCGCTTTTCCATCTCATGAAACACATCTTGCATGTGATTGGTTGAGGAGGACTTATGACCTACCAAGATGGCGGATTTTTAAGGACATTTTCCAGAGGTTCATCCGCAGTTCAGTTATATAGAGGTCAGTGATTGTTCCAGAGTTTTTTATTTCGCGCCAGCAAGAAAGAGGCTCTGGGGACGAGAATGGCTGGCCGCTAGACTGGAGTTCTCTCTCCAGTCTTACAGAGCTCACTGCGACAAAAAAGGCCCATGTCCGCCATTTTTGGCTCCACTTTTTGAGCGTTCCAGTCTATATAGAATTCAGCGGCTCTAGGTACTACGAGACATGATTGCTCAAGCAACTATCAACTATACCTATGCAAGATAGAAAAATTCAATTTTCTCATATTTTGTCACGATAAAGTCTTTGCTAACTTATTTACGAGTTTGGGTTGTTTAGGTTTTTACTTTTTAGCCCTTTTCGTATTTAGGCTTTAGGCTTTTCGTATTTACCGCTTCAGTGGCTGTAGGTACTGCGAGACATGATGGTCAAGCCTGATTGGTTAAGGTTAACGTAGAAGCATAAAACTAATATAAAACTCTCGATAAAACTCAAAACTTTGATTTTGATACTGGAAATTTTGATTTTGACACCTCGGATTTGATACTGGACGAGTTACTTGCTTAATGTTTATATTTTTTAGTTGCTTACTTTGGGTTTAGTTTTCACGTTATTGTTTTAATAATTTATTGATTATTGAAGAAGCATGTAACTTAGCAACTAATAAAACTTCGAATTCCTCAGATTATTCCCTACCTATTTATTTCCAAAAGTTATTTCCCTAAATATGAGAACCTTGGTATTTATTTATGTAAACTAGCTGATTAATACCGGAGAAATATTTCGTTAGAGCGTCGAGAAAAATGTAAACAATACTTACCATCGGTCAACCCATCGGTCAACTAAGCAAAATTGCCGCTGCCTTTTCATCGTCATACCGAATGTTCAAGTCAACTCGCACTTCAAAGAATGGCAAATCAAGGTTGGTCTCTAGATTTATTATGAGTATTACTTTTTTGTATACTGCTTCACCTGATAACGTCACTTGCCTGACTTCGAAACAAACTACCTTTAAAATCGGGATCGGCCGATAAATCATGACAGATTTCCAGTTACTCGTTAAACACGGTTGAAATGGCATCACATTATTACGTTAAGGATTTTCTAGAAATCTAACTTAAACATTAGAATCCTGCGTACATGTAACTGCATAAAGATTCTACCTAATTCGGAATTCTTTTACACCAAACCAGAAGATCAAATGTACTCAAATAACTCAGTGTACTTAATTTAATACTATGAATGAAAACAATGTTAGCTTGGTCATTTTTATTTACAGTTGGCTACAAAATTATTAGTGTTGATGTCATAATTATTGTTCATTATTATTATTATCATGCCGAACTAGCTCCCCCAACTAAGGGCAGTGGAAGGGTTCTAAGCCTTCTACAGTTCCCCAGCAAACAACCAGGTTGATCAATGGCAGACATTGCATGTTTGGGGAACTTTTAAGGAAAAAATGAACTTTAAAAGTACTCACATTATCATGTTTTTATTAATATCATTGTCTCTTGACTATGATTAGCTGATGCCAGTGCAGTTAATCTTAAACAAACATGCAAATGTGTGCACCTGTACATGTAACACTTTGCAAATTTGTTATCGCTGTGAAAATTGTGTAATCCTGCAAAATTTCAAGCCTGATACCAGGTTGCAAAGAATAAATTTAAAAAAAGACGTGTTTAGTCAAAATAAAAAAATAAAGATTTCTTCAAGGTCAACTTTTAACTATATTGTCTCAAACATTTTCTGGTACTTTATTATTAACAAGTAATTACATGGTTTCTCTTGCAATCTGAACAATTATACACTTATGAAATTGCAGTTGAAGCTATGCTATTACTTATACTTATAATTTTTATTTTAACATGATGGCATTATTTTAGTTAGCAGATTTTTAAGGGGTTCTGGATTGCAAGGTAAAACTGACAGTGTACGCAATCTCAGGGCAGTGTAGAAATATTGTGAGTTCTCAAAAATGTTTAACAAAAATCTTTTAATACTTGTCTATACTTTCTCAGCTATTTTTTATCTATTTTAGACATTTGAATTGCCAAAGATTTTCTATGTACAAAACCATAAACTGAATGCAGTTGCCAAATTTGAAGTTCTTTTACAGGCATACACGTCAAGTTCTTTTAGAATCAAGTCTGATTGCTAATCAAGAGCAGTGGCGTAGCCAGACCCGGGTGTCAGCTCAAACATGGGCGTTCCCCAAAATGTATCTGGCATATTCAACTGAAAAATACATGGTAAATTTTGACTAATTCTAGACAACAATAAGAACTTATCCAGTTTTGCATTGATTTTGTGACCTAGTTGGCTTTTCTCCCCTTCATCAGCCAGTTGCTGACAGAAACTTTCTGTATCAGTCACAAACAATTTGAAGTCAATAGGAATATATCCCCAACAGCATTTCCCTGGACCCCCCTAATTAGTGTGCTTCCCAGGCCCGGGCATCATACATTCTCTGGCTATGCCACTGATCAAGAGTTTATATGTTGTGTATGAACATAAGTTCAGTTTTCTCAAAAATGGAAATTAATTCCTGTTAGAACTTGTCATTTCAACTGTTAAATTCACATCCATGACTGCCTCTCTATCACAGATTTGCAAAACAGGAATAAAATTCTCCAGGAACTTCTTGAGAAGAAAAAGTTTCTTGGACAACAATCAGGGTATTGTTTAAAGAATATCTTGCCTGTTTCTTGCTCAAACTAACTGCATTTAAACTGATAAAGATATTGAGAACTTGCATGTTTCTGTTGACATTCTAAACAAACATAATCAATACATGATTGTATATTATTTTCTAATTTTAAGAGTCAACACTTCTGTATCATTTTTGCCTAATCACCAAACAGGACCAAAGTTACATGAGGTAATTAATCTTTAATACTAACTGGTAGACTCTATACAGCAAATATGCACGTCGTTCAAATATGTTTCAATTATTTATTGTTAGTACGAGTAAAAAATACAAAAAATACACATTGTGTATTGTCTGTTGGACAATGGAGATGACTATCATGATGACAAAGTCTGCAAAATTACTAACCACTAGGATTAATCAATGGAATATTATTCCAAAGAATTTAAGAGCGACTTTCTGTAACTATCAACTATACTATGCTAGAGAGAAAAATTCAATTTATTCATATTTTGTCACAATAAAGGTCTTTGCTCATTTATTTAAAAAACACGAGTTTGGGGGTTGTTTAGGTTTTTACTTTTTAACCCAGAAGGCCTTTCGTATTTACCGCACTGAAGCGGCCAGAATCTGCGCTAAAAATTGTTGTTTTTCGTGATTAAGGAAGCTAAAGTTGAAACTTTTACAGGCACTCTACCGGCACTTTGACCCATCATTCGTGTGAGAGTTGTCGCTAACATTAATTCAGTAAAGTTCGATTACTGCGGGTTCAGCTGGATTGAGTGTAATGAGTAATGAACATTTATTGCAGTGTGTGTCAAGTGACATTTGACCATTATTAAGATCAGGTTTAAAAAATAAATCGTCAGGTTTAAGGCTGCGCGTTCAGTAAGGAGGTAGCTCATCAATTAATTGCTGTCTTTATATTTTATTTTATATTTGTCTTTATATTTTATTTATTTAAAGAGAGCAAATCGGTCGAGCATAATCAACTCATAGTCTTCGAAAAAAAATATTGAAGCTCCACCCTGTCATGGTGATTAATGAATGTGGGAACGGGTTTATTTCTGGCTTTGTAAAGTGGTAACTTATTAATCAATCGCTTACTTTAAAGCTTTTAGTTCCTAAAAACGTTCGTTTATTTAGCTACAACTTAGCTTTTCAAGTTTCCTTTGGATAAGGGTTGTTTTAGAATTAATTTAAAGAGAGCAAAAGATATGCCCAAGCAGTAATCAAGCCATAATCTTCTGGACAAAAGATTGAAGCTCCAACCAGTTGTGTGGATAAGTGAACGTGGAAACGGTCAAATTTCTCTTGGTATTGTGAGTTATTCGAATATATTAATGATCAGTGATCTATGACTGGATTGTGGTTTTGTATTTTTTCAAAATTGCTCGTTTTTGGCTTTCTTGAAACCGTTTGGCTGGTATACAGATAATCAGCCGGACAGATTTTTTTCCTTTCTTCGCCTTTTGGAAAGTTGTATAAATATTGCCAATTGTCTTGAGTCCCCGGGCAGCTGAGGAATATCGTTCATCAGGATTAAAAGATCACATCAACAGTGGCGTAGCAAGGAGTGGCAGGAGTGAACTATGCACCGCGGGTGCCTAAATACGGGGCCGCCAAATTGTGATTAAAAAAATTTATTGACATAAAATCTGGCAAAATATAAAAATATTGCAAAGACAATTATAACTTTATTCCCATGAACGGTCATACCGTCGTTGGTACTATTTTTATTATTTTTAAATAATAAAGGAATGGGGAGGGGTGCGATAAATAGAGTTTGTTCCTGGATACCGATAGTACTTGCTACGGCGCTTGATATCAAGCCACACACACATATTTTTTTTTTTTTTTTTTGAGGATAATTACTTTGAATTATAACATGCGCAGTAATTACATTTGGCGGCGAATTTACAATTGCAAAATTGTATTGTATTCCAGAAGTTGGTAACAACACAAAACTCTGTGAAAACTAGTAAAATAATCACTGAACTATTAAAATACATCCAAGTATTTTATATTAAGAACTAGTCTATCTTGGGAAGCAATCTTAACCCAAGAACAAAGGATTAAATAAGAGAACATAACAAAAACAAATAGAGAATATGGATGACAGAAAAAAATTCAAGTATTATACTTTTAACATTGCTCCGTTATAAACTGTTCCAAACCAAACAGGTAGTTAGTTACACGTTAACTCACAGACGCAGACCTCCCAAGTTCGTACGTGAGTTCTAAATTTCTATATTGCCTTTCTTTTCCTTTTTCCCCCTTTTTCCTTTTTTTAAAGACCCCAAGCGGGGGGGCGCTATTATAGGGGGTCGGTCTTCCCTCAAACAGCAAATAGTTGATAGTTAAAAAAGTCGCTCTTAATACAGTTTTGCCCATATGAAAGCAAAGGAATATATGATGTAAACATATGATTATATGTACATGTATGTATCTATAGTGTAAATGCCCCAGTTATTGATTGTGATTTGTCACCTTGTTGAAGAATTGTACAGTGTGCCTGTAAGTGCTTCTGGGCCAGTTTACCCATGGTACAGTGTGACCTTTGCGCTATGCGGTTTTTAAACCGCCATACAGTAAGGTGAACCGAAAAATTAAATTTACAGAATAAACAAATCAAGTCCTTAACTCTTGGTTTCAATTGATACAAACCAGTTGCACCTTGCTGACTACAATGACTGTAACGTTGTCATGTATCAGACGAATCTTTAATTCACTACCGAAATGACCAGTTACTAACGCCTATTTCGAGGCCAGTACATAGATTATGGGTAAATATATAAGGCATATTGACACTACAAGACATTCTGTATGGTGGAATACTACTGTTCACTATTACTAAGGTGACTACATATAATAACAGAAGATGAGAAACCCATGCCGACCAGTTGAGCTACAGTACTCAAATGAGAAAGTTAATAGTATAAAAGAACACATTTAAGGGGCTTGAAGATTCTAACAACAGACTATCACAGTGATTGAAAGTTTTAAGCCAATAGAAACAGTTATTCAGACTTCTCAATATGCAAACTAGTATGCGTGTTGTCAGACGCACCCATAATTTGACCTGTGCGTGCGATTGAGTTGAAACCAATTGCTAGATACTTCTATCATTCCTACCATAGCTCATTAAAATCGAATAAATTCAAATTAACAAATCGCGATAGGCTAATTGCGATGCCAAAAATACCTGATCTGGCCGAAATTGGGACGCAAATGTTTTTATTTTTCAAAGAAACAAGGAGAAGAACGAGAAAAAAAGAGCCCTTGTGTCTAATGAGGATAAGTGCTCTCCGAATCACAAGGCGGTACTGTTGTCTAACTTCTCCATTTTGTGGCAAACACCCACGCAAGCACACCTACTTTATCAAAAATACATGTACAACCGTTTCACATTAAAGTCGATTTCCATTCAGACGAATTTGTTCGCGCGATCAAAATCGACTTGACCGAAATCCACCTTAAGGAAATTGCATCATAATTTTGTGATGATATCTGAACGCGCGAAAGTCTGCCAGAGCCGGAGTTTGCTCGACTGTTCAGGCAAACGAAATTAACGATGATTTTGATGAAAGCGATTTTGACCGCGCGATCAAATTCACCTGGATGGAAGTCGTCCTTTAGAAATATCACAATTTCGGCTTAACAATATGTTAGTTTCTCTCATGAAACGTATTGATTCAAATCACGCTTGGCTAAGCTCAAATCTATATATCTACGACGAATGCGATATGCCAACTGAATCTCAAGTCCACTAGTCAGAACAAGTCATGCATAAGCATTGTACTGAAAAACGTATTTGTGTGTGCCATGGATCGTACACATGAATCCTTTTGTGCGGATGCGTGCGCGTGCGATTGCATGCATTATAATGAGAAGCCTGGTTATTAACATGTAAAGTAAAAAAAATACAGATATACCATCTCACATAGTTCTGTGTTTTTCTGATCAGTACAAGTTATCCAAACAATATTTCTTACAAAATTAACCCTTTGAGGCTAAAATTGCCTGGTGTTAGCCAGTGTAAAAACTCGAGTGTTCCCGTGGCTGGCAAATGGTTAAGGCTAACCTTTCCGCAGTTTCAGTAGCCACCCTTGCCCCTTGTTGTCTTTAAACATTAAAAAAATTTTCGACATGACACATTAAGATTTCTCTGGGTACCAAATTTTGCTGGCATTTTTTGTATTAGGCATTACCTTATCATTAAGAATTAAGTTTTCGCGAGAGAAATTCTACCAAAGATGCGAAAGAGGAATTAAAATTTCTGTATGCCAAAAATTAACGCGGATGGGACAAAGAGAACGCTGTCGTGATGAGAACTGGAATTAAAATCTTGATAACAACGCCATCACATCATGGCGTTTAGTAACGTTTTTTTAGGCTTCCGCAGCTTATGGCTAATTTTGTATTTGTACCCGGCCATAGGAGACATGCTGTATTACAAAAGAATGGATGAATGAAATATAGCCTAATGTGAACTATTATACGCCTCAGAGGATATTTCCACTACACATTTACGACGCCGTTTTTACGAAAGCTGCTTAACGGTTATTTCAAAGTCTTTAGACAATCCAATGCTTATAATTCTTGGACTTTGATAATACACGTTTGGATAACTTCTGCTTTAACTATTTTGTCTGAAGACATAGAAAGTAACCCAGGACCTTGTTCAAGACCATCTCTGCAAAATCCAAGGAAGATGCCATTGAAGGGTCTCCTCCTAAATGCTCGCTACCTAAAGAACCGTCACGTACGAGGTAGAGAGGTAACCAATAATATTCAACACTTCCAAGATTTGGCCTTAAGAGAACTGAAATTATGTGTTGATGAAACCTGGTTAAGCAAAGATATCTTGAACTGTGAAATTCTTGATCGACATTACGAAATTTTTGAAAAGACCGAAATGGCAGAGGAGAAAGAGTACTTATAGCAATTAAAAATGAATTATTTAAACGTGTCCGTGAAATTCACACAAATTGCAATATCGAAATTGTGTCGGTTGAAGTTACGACTGCTTCAAATTCAAAACTGTTTGTCAGTTCCTGCTATAGACCTCCAAATTCAGATAACAACTGGGTCAGCGAATTTAACGGCTTTCTTATTATCATTCGTGATCAGTATGATGACATCATAATTTTAGGTGATTTTAACTTACCGAACCTTAGCTGGCGAAGTACTGTTGACGAGACAGAAAGTTCAATCGGAAATGAATTTTCAGAGTTGTTAAATGACTTTTTCCTGTCACAAATAAACACTCAACCTACAAGAGGAAACAAATCTTATAATTACTAGCATACAAAACAGTTCTTCCTTCAATGTCGAGAGTTATGACCGATCACAGCTCCATTACATTTGACATATTGACACATCCTCTTCGGCCCACAAAAATTAGCAGAATTGCCTATGACTACCGTCGAGTAAATTACAACGGACTACGTGCAGCCCTGGGAATTCAAAACCTATCCAAGACTATTTCTTTACATGAGAATATTAATAATGATTGGTCCAACTGGAAAGACACGTTCCTCTCAACCGTCAACAGATACATCTTAATGAAAAGAATGAAAAAAGTAACAATCTCCTATGGCTTACCGGTGAAATCCTCCACCTTATTAAGAAAAAAGAACCTATCCGACGCAAACTTGCCGATTCTCGGAAAAATTATTTGTACAAAAACACCAAGAACTAAGATCCAAAGCTAAACACTTATTCAGAGACGGTCGTAATCGTTACTTTAACTCCCTTGATCATAGTCTCCACATAAATCCAAAGCGCTTCTGGAACCTTCTTAAGTTAAAAGATAAATCAAGTAACATTCCTCACACCATGAAAAGTGATTCTAAAGTTGCTGACAACCAGAAAACTATCGCTAACATGTTCAAGTCACAGTATTGGGATCATAATGTCCACCTTTACCAGTGACCTCTGGTGTACCACAAGGATCCATTCTCGGTCCGATGCTATTCCTTCTATATGTTAATGATCTACCCAACGC
>JBAHVQ010089167.1:0-26502 GCA_036872915.1 Nanipora kamurai | reverse complement strand
GGCAAGAATGCTCCTTGTTCTAAAAACCGAAATTTTCGCGCCCGCCGTTCAAGCCGCTGACTGTATGGGATTTCTGGTTATGTTGTTGATAAACTGTGTGCGTATATACTAAAAGTACGACGAATGCGCAAACGGGTTGAATATCAATTGGGTAATATCATCGCAATGGACGAGACAGCTGTATGGAATGTCATGATTTCAAACACCACTGTGGAGAAACGAGGAGCTCATGCAGTTCACATGAAAACAACAGGTCATGAAAAGTCTAAAGTGACAGTTTGCTTGACAGCATCTGCAGATCGTAGTAAGAAAAAGCCGTTTTTTACAGTATATTCAAAGGAGGGAAACGTGAAGTAAAAAGATTACAGGAAGAATACAAAGCAAGGTGTTTTGTGAACACAAGCGTTAATGGGTGGATAAATGAAGAGTTGACTGAAAGGTATAGCTGAGAAATGTTGTGCACATTCATTTTCGGACGTCGGCGGCTTCTTGCATGGGATACTTTCAGATGTCATTTAACACCCGAGATGAGAGAAACCCTGAATAAAAGGAAAATTGATCCTGTTATTGTTCCTGGCGGTTGTACTAAATGCATACAAGCACCTGATGTCAGCTGGAACAAACCTATGAATGAACATTTGAGAACCATGTACGGCAAATGGCTTTCAGATGAGTGCTATGAGCTAACAGCGCAAGGAAACATGCGAGCCCCATCAAAACAGCAAATGATCGACTGGGTGCTTGAGGCTTGGCGCCTGCTACCCACAGAGCCAATTATCAAATCATTCAAGGTGTGTGCTCTGTCTTCTGCCCTTGATGGATCAGAAGACAACGAAATTATCTGCATTAAGCATGGACCTTGTCAGAGTCTTCTCAGCCGACTGGAAAGTACAGCGCATGACGAGGTATCTGATCCTTTTGATATTCAAATATCAGAAGAGGAAATGTGTCTGAAGGACATTGAGGAACTTCTCATTGATGACAGCGATGAATAACTTGACGATATATAAATTATTTTGATTGCACTATTACTGACTGAATGTAGTATTATACAAAATGCACTGATATTGTTTTTATAAATAAATATACATGTACTAGATTGGGTATTTTAATAAATACAAATTGATAAAGGTGCATGTGTTGTGTGAATTAGTATATTTATAGAATTTATTTCGGGTGAAAATTTATTAAGCCCCCACTCTCAATTTAGCTCCCCTTCTAATAAGCCCCCCTTAAAAGCTAGCCAAAAAATAAGCCTCCAGGGGGCTAAATAGAGGAAATACGGTAGATGTTTGAGAGAATCTTAAGAAAACTTAACTCTCGTTTTCTCTTCACTATGAGTTTGATGACATCGCCCGAATTACAGATGTACTTTGATATCAAAGCACGTGTGTTTTGGTAAATGACGTATGACGTTTTCTAAACTTATTCCTCTTCTTGTACACCAAACTTGAGTCATGATATCACTTCAACTACGGTCGTACAAGGATTCCATCAAAATCAGTAATGTAGAAAACCACCCACATGATTATTAGGCTGCAGAATTTAAGAAATGAGAACGGAAAATAATAATTTTTGTAGAGTACAGACGTTAACAAGGGGAGAAAGCAAAAGTCGTACGTCGTAAATGTACGAGTTTATTAGGTAATTTGACGACATAATTAAAAAACGAATATAGAACATATTTTTAGCCTTAGGTAAACAGAGTTAGGTAAAACTTACTATGTGTGTGGCATAGCAGCGTACGGAAATTGCCCAATAGATAACGTGAATAACGAAATTCGTCATTGAATTTTGACATTAATCACCTCTCCATAATAGCAATCATAAATAAGACTAGAGGAGGCATTGGCCCAACATTTAACCGCCAATTGAGCGCTGCCATCTTTGGCAAATAAGGGTTCAAACTTTTATGCCCCAGACCTTTTCTTGTCATTCAAGGTCTTCGACGTTGAGGGATCAAGAATTAAATGTTGATTATCCCAGATTATAAACATAAAAAATTTCAGAGCAAGCACTTGAAAAATTGAAGTTAAAAGTATGAGAAAATAAACTATGAGCACTTGCCATTTGTAAGGTCAGAACAGTCAGACTGTGATATTGAGAAATGAAAGGCTTATTCTAGGGAATGATCAGTCGAAAATATACGATAACAATAGATTTTTTGTCTAACTGAGTCAAAACTGAGTGTATTTAACGGTCTAACTGTACCAGAGGAAAGTGCCTCATGAATTCTGCACCGTAATTTGAGATAAAACAAAGTGCAGGTAGATATATTTTCGGCAGAAAACATGGTGAAAAACCGAAGTCGATCGTAAAGATTTGTCCGGGTTTCAAATTTGCTTCCCAATAAAAGGAATATGGCACATATTTTGACCGAAATCATAAGCCAGTGCCCCCTGCAGTCTGATCTCTGTACTTGCCTATGTAATATACTAGACTGCGGGACCTCAAAGTCTTTGTATTACAAATTGTCCCCAAAATGACAACGTGAGCAAAGCAAACTGACTGGAGTGACTGATCTAAATAATATACTGTACTTGTTATATTATATAGGTTTTCCATAGAATTTAATGCTCTTTCTAATGGTATACGTTTCAAGAATATCTCAAGAACACACAATTCAGGAGAACTTCAAACGTGGAGCAATTTTTTATAAACATGCTACTTTCGTCGCCGATATAACACAAGATTTTTTGTAATTCATATGTATAGGGTTTGATCAACGGCGCCGGAAATAACCCAAGGCAGCGGGGGGAGAATCTCGAAAAAGGGCACCTTTTGATTTTAAAATCTAGGCGTCAGGCTGGTTGCTTGAGACCTATTTTACATCGGACGAAAATTTCAGCGCGCATTGTTTTTCTCTTTTGTCTCATTGGGTCCCAGGAACCCAAGAGTCCTAGGCTTGGTTCAAGTTAATTTCCCTCAGGCGAAAATTCTCGAGCACTGCTGTGTTCGTCTTTGTTTTGTTGGGTATTGGAAACCCAGGACCGAATGATTTCTTAAGAACTACTTACAACAAGTTAGACCACCACGCAATAACACTGAGAACGAAAATTCGATGATGAATTTTGCGATTGTTCCGTATATTAAAGAAATTACGGAACCTATAAAAAGAATTTTTGGTGATCAGAGAAAAGACGTGATTTATTCCATTCCGTGTAACGACTGTGATCAAGAGTACATTGGCCAGACTAAACGTCTGCTGGAACGCACTTAAAAGAGCACCAAAAGGGAGTTTTCTTCGCTTCCCCCACAAAGCAATTCTGCTTTGTCGGAGCACGCGTGTCAAGCCAATCATAGGATTGCGTGGGAAAATTCCAAAATTACCACCAATCCATGTTACCGTCGAAGGCGTTGTATGGATGCGTGACATTTCGATAGCGCCCCACTGAATCGCGATGACGGTAGTTTATTGCCGGCGTCGAAAATAATGAATGTATTAAAAGGACTGGTAACTACGTAGATGCGCTCCGTGCATTGTGGTACGTTTGGGGGTGTTGTATCAATATGGCACAGAAAGATGTCTGCATCGGGAAACATTCTCAAAACATATACATTGAATTTAGCCAAATTTACCAGGAACACTACAGTAGTTCGGATATCTTCTTTCTATACATTAGAGAGAAATTTGTGTGAAAGAAGTCGTACACACTGAAATATTCAACAAATTTTCAAAACAAACTGTCGTATATAGTTGAACGAAAATATGTCTGATCGGTGCCCTGGCTAGTTCACATCATTGAACTTTCGAAAGATAATTTCTCAAAATTCATGGCGTAGAATTTAACGAAAATAACGAGGAACGATATTTCCGACGTGTTCTTCCTG
Organism: Nanipora kamurai; assembly: GCA_036872915.1. NCBI lineage: Eukaryota > Metazoa > Cnidaria > Anthozoa > Scleralcyonacea > Helioporidae > Nanipora > Nanipora kamurai. The sequence continues at coordinate 22,671 of JBAHVQ010089167.1, read as the reverse complement.
TCAATCGAAATAAACGTGTTCGCCAAAGTCAAATGTTGAAGGACGACAAGCAAGACTGGCCAAAAGCATGCATTTCTAAGTCCATGATAACTTAATATATAAATATCAAAGCTGCCAGATGATGAAGAAAATCGATTTGAAAACAATCGCAATGGCAGAAAGATCATATCACAAGTACTATATTTTTTGTACACGTTAACACAATTTGAGCGAAAACGTTTGAATTAACTTTCGAAATTTAAAAAAATAACTGGCGTCTGGTGCCTGTTCAGGCCAGATAAAGTGCACTGTTCCTACGGAATGGTTTGAATCTTTGACGAATACTTTCAGCCTTCGCATTTCGCTTAATGCGCATTTATTTCAACTGACAGAAAGAGCATACCCGAAATGAAATGCTGAGTGAATTAAGTGATCAAGAAATTTGCTTTTTCGAAGTTTCAATTAACTGGCCAGCGCAGTGGTCGGACAAATTCATATTTTTAACTACGTTTGGTCGTTTTTTCAGCGTTTACACTCTTTCATGCACATTTCTTCCATTGATTGAATAAAGATATCCGAAATACTGTCCCTCGTAAATTTCATTAAATTCTGAGAGATACATGTCGAGAAACTTTCCAAATACAAACATATTTCTGTACCATATTGATAAGGCATCCCCCAGAGCGTCCCCTCAAACTTACCACAATGCACAGCGCACATTTGAGTAGTGACCAGTCCTTTTAAAATATTCATCATTTCCAAACTCGTCGCAGGAAATATATAGGGACCTCGTGCTCAGATCAGTCAATAGAGGTAAGATCTGGAAACCGGAAAATTTCAAAGCGTTTATAATAAGGTTGAACTTTATGTTGGTACAGTCCTTACTGTGCACAAATCTTTTGTTTTAGGCTCGTTAATATTTAAACAGCACGGTTGAGTGATTGAACCCGAACGCTGTCATTGGATGATTGCTTTATTATACCAAAAATACATTGTTTTCACCGTGTACAAAGTTTGCATAAAAGTGAACAAAAACATAGAAGAAACACTTTCATAGAGTTCCCACGCCATATCTCGGTTGACTATGTTCAGATCGATCACCCCAGATAGACACTAGACAGGGGTGTTGAAACGCTGGGTCACGAACAGTAGTTTTGTATGCTACGTTCAAAACCCTTTTTTTTAATGCTAGAGCAGCGTAAAACCATGTCAGACATTCTTCAAAGTGAGTCAGTATCGCCAACGGCGAAGCTCAAAATCGGTCTTTGAATAAACAAAAAAACCCAAACTATTACATCGTTTACTCAGCGTAGCTACGCCTTTAGTATCAAGGTTTCAGTTAAATTCACAGTCACCTTACCTGTAAAAAAGGTCTACAACCGGTTTTCCACTAAGTGACATTTTCTGCGCGGAACAGAATGAGGTGGAACTAATTCAAGTCAACAAAGAAAACTTCTACTCCGCGTAAAAACTTGCGCCTAGCTTGAGTAAAACCTTCTTTAAACAAATTTACCTCCATTGAAATGAAAAGGCGTTATCCTCTTCACATTCCGAAGCTCCTTCAGTCAGTTCTGTTACTTATCTGTTGTAACGTGATTGTCAAAAATCCGGCAAGCCACCCAGTTGCAAGCTGTTTGCAAAGTCGGCACTCACCTAATACAGGTCAGAGCACACGATTGCGCATACATGCTTGAGTAGATAAGGATTTGAAACACAAAATTAATTTTATACCATTGGCCAGGAACGCAGCCAGGAATTTTTGTCGAAACGACCGAGTTTCTTAGGGGGGCAGTGAGGCATGACCCCCAGGAAATCTTGAAAGGTCCGGATTTATTTATTTTCATTTGCAAACTAAACAATTATTGAATTAGATCTCAAGGACTGCAGAAAACTGTCCGCTCTTATAGGTAGCCCCTCTCGGAAAGTGAAAGTGCGAAAGCACTCATTGCACAACCTTCTTTCACGGGCCTGCAGATTAAACAGTCTCTTTTTATCATTGTTGATAGAAATTTCGGAGGCTAGCTCCCCACGATCTGGCCTCTACCGATATTACGTCTTTTAAATTTTGGCACAAACAGCATTATGTCCTCACCTTACCGGTTACTTCTGGATTAAGTGCAGAACTTTTTTTAAAAAATTTTTATTGAGTGAGAGAAAGAGAGAGAATGTGTGTGTGTGTGTGTTAGTGGTATCTACCATCAGCTAATGGGCCAAATATTAACTTTATTTGTGTAAGTCTATCGGGAACTGAATGACTTACGTATCATTGACTTACGTAATCCATTTTAGGAAAGATTTTATGTTCTTTTTGCAAGTTGATTTGTCAGATATTTTTGGAAGCTGTAAAAATATCGATAGCGAAGGGGTAAGAAGTGATCTCTTAAAGCGATAACTAGCGAAGGCGTGTGACTGTGATAAAATGTGGCTATGAATTATACGAAATAAAGATTAATCACAAAAAGGTATCGCAGTTCATTCAGGAAGGCGGTATATTTGTGATCAGCCTTTTGACGACATCTTTTTGCAGTGCCTCGACTCGCCAAACATTTTGCTGCTGCAATGGCGTCATTCAGATTGCTTTCGCTGCACAGAGACTGGTAAGTGTTTTTCTGTTTGTCAAATGGGGTCAACTAATTGCAGTTTAAAATTCTAATTTAACATTCTTCCATAATAGATTAATTTAACATTCTTACACGGTATATATCCATGTGGTATCTCTTGCTTAACATTCATCAACCGTCACTTCACAGGGGTGTGCATGATATTTGTTCCACTTTGCGAGTAGATAAGCCCAGTAGACCCTTCTGCAGACCAACAAATTGCCCTCTAAACGACCATCAACTTACGCAAGCTCTGTATTACTAAAATCGTCTTCTAAATAAAGTTCTACCATTTTATATCGATTAATAGTTGGAGAGCTTTTAAAGATGATGAAGTTCAACATCTGGCGAAAGTGGAAAATGTCCCAAGCTTGACTGGTCGAAACTGTCGAGTACCGTTGAAGTCTTGGATATCTAAGTATGAAAAATTTAAAAAATGACATTAGGATCGAGAGACCCATCTAGCTGATACACCCCGATGGACTCAGATAAATTAACTCGGTTTTTTCCAACGGTCTCAGTTCCTCTGAAGGAAGTTGGTCCGCCTCAAAAAATTTGCTCTTTATGCTCTCCATCGCAGCCGCTCTCCGTGTTTTCACGCACAAGTTTTCACGCTAAGCAACTGCTTAGCCGAGGGTAACATGATTTCTCAAGATCAGCCAGTCACCGTTTGTTTCCTAAAAGTTGATAACCTTATCAAGTACTTCCACAAACCAAAATTAGTGTCAAATTTGAGGAGATCGACAAAAAACTACATTTACGCAAACCCTCATTCAAATACAAACTCGAACCCCAATTCTAACCTTTTGCTAACTCTAAACGTAACCCCTAACCCAGAAGCCAAACCTAGAACTCTAACCCTAAGATGAAAGAAAGAAGTAAATTTAAAAAATGAGGTCACGTCACCTTTGTAGATGTAAACTAGTGTTCACCGTAAGCAGGCGCTCTTGGAGGGTTTTAAGGAGGGTTACCTTGCTGACAAGTTGCCACGGCATTGATTGCAGAACTATGCATCGTTATTTTCATGTCTTAACAACACTGTTGACAACATATTTAACTTTCAGACTTGTAAACAACAGTGAACAAGTAGCGCGTTTTGGCGCCGCTGCGTCAAGAATTCGCTTAAGACTGAAGTAGTCAAGACTTTTCAAGAAAAATCGCTAATTCGGTAATTCGATTGAGCACGATAACGCGCAAACCTTTTCTTACTCTGCAACGTTTCTTTGAACTTTAGGTTCACCGGCCGGAAAGCGTATCTTCAAGATAAAAAGAAGATAAGAGTCGGCAATAAAATCTTAGGAAGAGCCATTGAATCATACAGAAAAGAACAAACAAGAGTATTTCATAGCATATAAAGCAAGGGGCGAAGCCGAGTGTTTTTGATCCTGTAAAACACGTACCAGAAGCTTTTGACGCAAATTAACGGAGAAACTTTGCAAATGAATGTTTTCTACGCCGAGAAAATTCGATCTTTTTTTTTTCTTACTGTTTCCCTGATCAATTATTAATGAGTTTTTGATGTATTTTTCAAGTAATTTGTAAAGAATGAGTCTGATAACAGTGCCCGAACACAGACTCACTTTGATATCAAAGTACATGTGTTTTTAAATTTAAGGAACACCGTCGGCAATTGATGTTATCCAACTCGTTGGGAACAGCAGAGCATACACAGAATTAATGTTTCTTGAGATTTTTTCAAACACCAAGTCCAGGTCATGATCGTCTGAGAAATATTTTATGAAAAACTCGAACGGCATTTCGGTTATCCTTTCAAACGAATCAATATTTTAGAAAGAAATTGAGGTCAAGTTGTGGTTAATTTATTCGATAGTTTGATCGTTATATCAAAATAACGTCTCGATACTGATTTCTTTTGTGTTCTCCTCGTGAACTATTAACGAGTTTGAGAAATATATATAAATACCTAGCTGTATTTGCCATTTCGAAGTTGCGCCAGAGATCTGGTAATAACCAAGTTTGAGTTGCATCGTGGAACTGTTTGGGGGACTCAAACAATAAACTTGTCCTCCAAAAACAGTCCCAAGATGCAATGGAAACCTGATTGTTACCAGGTTTCTGGCGCAACTTCGAAATGGCGGATCTGTTTATTAAAAGCTATAAATGACCAAGTTTGTTAAAATGTTTTAATATCAACGTTTAACAAATGTATAAACAAATTCGTCGATATAGACATCAGGGTTAAAAATAATAAAGTATTTTTTTGCTTTTTACATTTGTTATTATTTTTTTATATTATTTTAAAGATTTTATTAAATATCATGTATGTGATCAATCCTTTGAAGTTTTGCATGGTAAAAAATTTGATATTAAAGTATAAAACATAATCCGAAAATTAACATCTTGAAACTTGAGATAAGTTAAAACAAGACGAAGATAAGTGCGGTAATATTTCGACTTTATTGCAAAGTCATTATCAAACCAACTAATTTTACAAAACATGCTATGTAAAGTTTGTGGAACACGACGTTTTATTTTTATCGCTAAGCTTTCGACCTGTTCACTCAGGACTTCATCGGGTAATTGCTCTGAAGAAGTCCTGAGTCAACAGGTCGAAAGCTTAGCGATCAAAATAAAACGTGGTGTTCCACGAACTTTACATAGTATATATTATGTATTTACTCTTCTGTATACGACTCGCTAACTCTTCTTTAGAATTTATGCTAGGCTCTCATCATCATTTCCAACGTATTTCTTAAATTGCCGTTACGAGTTCACGTCTTCACCTTTTGCGCCGCCAATACAATTTACTTTGAATACATCATTTCGAAGACGACGCGATTTTGTCAGTGTTTTTGAAAAGATGTACTTTACTTATGGTTTTAAAATAACTGAGTTTTTCAATTTCGTTTTCAAACAGCAATGTACCCATATTAACACAGTCCCACAATGGTCATCCTTATTGCCATGTGCATAAGAAATGTATTAGCAACAAAATCTTAGTTTTTGCCTTAAAACTAGAAAAACTAGTTTTAAGACTTTACATCTTATTTAGGCTAATCGCAGTTTTAAGTCTGGTTCACATTTTGACAAAAGCATTTTTATCTGTCAGAGCACTACTGGATTCTACTTTTGTGCTAATCCGCTGACAAGAATGCTGAAGTTCATCCTTAGTTCTTATGCTTATGCTTATGTACCGCTCGGTTCACACTTAAAATTTCATAGTATAAGCATAAGCATAAGAAAATGGAAAACTTTTCATTGCTTATGTTTATGTTTCTGTGACTCCGGTTCACACTTATATTTCCTATGGTTATGCTTATGTTTATACTTATGCTTATCAGGGCTCGAACTTAACTTTTGAACTTAATAGTGAAGTGGCTAGTACATGGTCAGGATTCACTAGCCATAAATGTGCTTCAACTAGGCACTTCTGTACAGCATAAAACAGACACTTTATTTTAAAAAGCACGAGGAAAAAGCGTGGGAGTTTTAGTTGTCTGATTTGAACCCTGCTCAGATGAATCAGCTGCTTTTGAGGACAAAAATGCTCTAATATCCATAACAATCAAGCGTGGTGATCGTAGATTTGCATCTCAAGATGGGGGACAGTTACTTTTTGCTAGCATTACATCATGGGTATACGACTTGGCCCCATGCTTCCCGGTCAAGCCAAATCAAGATGGCGGTGAATAAACGCAAAACTGTATATCGAATAACGAATTATTTTTCGAATATAGAATTACTTTTCTCTCTTTTATTCATGCCAGTTGTTAATGAGGAAAAATGTTGAAACCATTTGAAGGCTTATGTTATTTATAGAGGCGAAAATTAAGTAGCCAAGATGGCTAGTAAATGAGCAAAATCCACTAGCAAAAATCCAAAATCTACTGGTATTTGGCGAGAAGACCAACGCCAAGTTCGAGCCCTGCTTATGTCAAAGTGTGAACCAATCTTAAAGGTCACCTAACCCTTAACAATTATAAATTCGAATACGAATGGCCACACAAATTACTTTTACCTGCGATGTTCTCATCGGTGTAGGGGTGTTGAACATCATGAACGCGTGCCTTGCATTTGGTGAACTGAATTAAAAAAATTAACAAAAGTTACATAAATCATTGTATGACGAAAACAATTTGTAGTATTCCTTGCTTTTTCCTACAACTTTAAAACAAATTTTCTGAACTAGCCGATTTGTACTGGTGCATGAAAGCAAATAAAAGTCGGCAAGGAAAACCTGATCGTGCGTACGGAGCTTTATGTTCCGTACGAAGGATGTCTCAAAATAAATGTCCTTTGCAACTTTAATTTTGAGGTTGTGTGGTATTTCAGGTGGTTTTCCGATCAAAAATACGCTTACCGTTTTTTTATAATAATCGTAACCCCTTCCTGACCGTAGTGGTCCTTAGTGACCTCTGGAGACTTTAGCATTTTACTGTGGCTAACGTCAGACGATTTTACTCGTCATGGGGAAAGTCTTCGGTCAGGAAAGGGTTAAAGATATTACGGCAATAAGTAACCATGCAAAAGTTAGCATAAAATAATAATTGTACCATACTCTACGTTTCTATTACTGAGTTGGATATGTTCAATTCAGAAATAACGTCCGTGTAAGTGCTCTAGCTAATAATTCAATTTAAAATATTCCGTAAAGTTTGCACACCAAATAGGGATTTCCAATCTTTACAACTACGCCGGTACTCTCTGCCTTTTAATAAAGACTTTCTGAAATGTTTGATGGGAATCATGTTTTGGGACACTCAGTATTAATAGAAAGATGAGACATGCCATAGAATAAAAAATGTTGGTGACGTTAGTTTATTTTAAATATGCTTCCTACCTACTGACAACGTCATGTGTCGACGGAGTGTTGATGGACTGAAAAAAGAAACGGTCACACATTAAAAACGGTGCCTTAAAAAATCGGTACAGTATAATCCAAACAAAACTGTTTATTCCAAATCCGAGAGCCGTTCATAGGAATTGCCAAGAACCGTTCACGAGTTTCTTAACTAGCTACCAGGGGTCCAACAGTCAGCAATGAAGTAGACGAGGTAAGAGGGGGGCGCTGCCCCAAATACATTTAGTTGGTGCATCTAGTAGCAAAAAAATTGCTTTCTGTAGTTTTTATTTCTTTGCTTCCAAATAGATTAATTCTCGGGCAGGAAAAAACGATGTTTTGTCGTGAATATTTCGTAAAAGGTACCTGAATCTAAATCGAGAATCTTCAGATGTACTCGGAAATTTTACCTCCAAAGTGTACCTTTCTACATGAAAAACGTATTGCGCGGCAAGGTAACCACGTCTCCGCCGGAACAGACGGGATAACTAGCTGATTGATATTATAAATTCTTGTTTATACTGACCTATGTCAATCAATTGTCAATGAAGTGGATTGTAAAAAGAAAAAGGAAGCTGAGCGACATTGGAATAAGAAAACAAAATCAAATTTCTGCACCTACATGGCCAATACAGAACCCGTTCTAACCCTAGACGGTGTTCTGCTCCCCACCGCTTTAATTGAAAAATTTGGTTTTTTGGTTTACAAGATATAGAGCTGCCCATCAAAATGAAAGGACTTTTTTGTGATGAAAGAATCTTATTTCGTAATGAAACCCTTAAATGTGTCTATTTAAGTGGCAGAAACTAAAGAGAATTTTCTCGATGATGTATGTAATTTGTTATACATGGTTATTTACACTCAAGACGTGAAACAGGTAATGTGATTTCTTCATAGTTTTTCTGTTAGTTTAAAAATTCACCATTTATTTATGAAACTAAATATTTGATGTTGAGTTTGCTAATAGCATTTTGACAACCATTTGTTCACTTGCCATTTGAAATTTATATCAGCCAGATCAGATGCTGAAAGATTGAATGAGTCCCTGGTCAGGGGATAAAGTTTATCTAGTTGGTTGTTCAAAGCATGGATAACACTGTTCGCCCTAGAAATACATTGATAATGATTCATAACACTTTCCACATGGACAATTCATCAAATCCATCACAATGTTGCTTCAACACGCTAGTGCCAACAGAGTAGTTTTTTTTTTGCTTTTTTTCCCCAGGAAGAAGTTGGTCAAGTTGAACACTAAATGATTTTAAAACGGTCGACCTTGATAATCGATTCAACTTTTATGTTGGTGTTTGGTTGCCCCAGGTCCCTCAGTTCCTTGATCCGATTAATATACATTCCGTTTTGGCAAACTAGAGGCTCCTTTGAAAGGCCTTTGCTCGAAGCAGCAGAATTTGTCGACATGAGTTCGGTAGTACCAACCTTCATTCGCTGTACAAAAACCTATGACTGCACTTGACACTAATCGAAACCCGACTTTAAGTGACTTGATTACTACAACAGTTTGTCCAGCCTTGGTCATTAGCTGCAATAAAGTATCCGGCGCGGGACGCAAATCGTTTTAAATATTCCTAACCTTTGTTTTTGATTGAGCTATTGCAATTCTGGGACTTCGACGTAACGGCGATGAGATTTTCATGTTTTGAAGCAGTTTGGTGTTCTCGTTGCTGGAAGAAAGGTGGCGACGTTTACGCGGGCTGGGCCTAGATGTACCTTCAAAATCACAAAATTAATCCAATTTCCCGAAATAGCATGAACATATGGAAATTATCTGGCAATGCTCTAATGAACTCTGCTGCTACTTTAGAAACTAAACTTCAACTTATAAAAGTTAATGAAATTGTACAATATCGGACAGGCAAGAAGTTCATGCACCCAGCGCCTCTTGTAAATTAAACATTTTATACATGACATGATGACGGGTATAGCTGATGACAGGTGGCTATGAACACCAAGAAATGGGAACGTTCTAAGGAAGTAATGAAATATTGTTTGCGAGAGTGGCGGGTGTATGTTCCCTGGTTCAGGTAATTCGTTCTCGATCGTGAGTCCTTATTAGCACATATATACTGCAATGATACTGATTTCAATAAAGAGCTGATGTGTAAAACTGCACAACTGTCATCTATGCGAAATAGACAAGAAACTGTACACTGCAGAACATTTGCTTACGTCACAACGTGACAATAAATTTATTCGCACAGGCCATACTTAATAAGTCTACAGAATTAATCGCCTCCTCTTCCGTCGTCATAATTCTCTATAATTCTTGTATTCACTGGTTCGCTTAAATTTAAGACCGCGCGTGCGTAGTAGCATTCTAACGGAGCCCACGGGAAACGCGTTTTATTCGAGATATATAAGATCATAGCGCACAATAGTTTGACACAAGTCTTTCTTAAAAAAAACCTATAAGTATTGTACTAAACTCTCGATTATTATCATTGGTCGGTGCATAAAAGTTTACGCTATCTCTCTATTGTGTGAACTTCCGCTGCTCATCACAATACTGCAAACTTTCAACGACACTTTGGGCTAAAAACATTGCAGCAAACAAAAACATGACGACGACCAAAACGGTAAAAAAGTCATGCAAAAGAGGGTTAAGGAGAGTGCTGAAGTTGAGCACACGTGCGAATGATAGGTAAAAAGTGTACGATCATATCTATGTTCGATTTGGGGGCGTCCAGCTTAATTTGCCCTGACATTCTGCTTTACTAGAAATTGCCCAAATCCTATTTTTCTGCTTACCCTACTATCTCTTATCAAACTTTAGCCGAATTGTACGCCAAATTTTGACATTTAGCCCAAATTTTGTCAATTTGTTGCGAACTTCCACACCCTGCAGAAGTGCACCCTGTGCGTTGATAGGGTCAATGTAGTCGAAGTAAAATTATAAGGATAAAAATAATTGAGTAAAAGCTCTCTGTACGTCCTAGTCGATTCAGTTACCAAAATGCAGTCCCAAGATCAGTAGGTTTCAAACCCAGGACCCTGGAAATCCAGCCTAGAGATTCTACCAACTGAGCAGCGAAGACTGTTGCGACGGATTGGTCTATGAGTTCTGCACACTAAACTCTAAAGAGAAGCCTAAAATGGTCGATACGAGGCCTTTATGTTCGTTTCCCCCAGACCGCCACGAGGGTTTGCTCACTAGTGTTTAGTCCTCTCAGAACAATTTACACAGAGAGTTTCTGAACAACTTGAGGGTTTTAGTGTTTGACTCTCTTGGGAGAAAAATTTGGTCATCGAAATGCCTTGACAGTAGGGTCTTAGATGGGATCTTCCCCCTGGAAGTCATAATAAGTATTTGGTTTTATGAGGGTTAGTCTAGGGTTTGGGTTTCGGTTAAGCTTAGAGTTACTGTTTGTGTTAGGGACTGGTTCTAATTAATGTGATCGCATAAGGGACTGAGGGAAACGACCAAAACGACCAAAAAGGCCACATGTCGGCCATTTTTGGTTCCACTTTTTGAGTGGCAGTCAGCCTTCCAGTTGATATAGAGTTCAGTGGTTCTGTATAAGTGGTGGTATTTAAAGAGGATTTACGATGGTGCGTTACTTTTATACATCAGAATGAAAACTCGACCATCGCATCGTGTAAACAGCACCTGAGGAGCAACAACCTCGAGCATCCTGAAGGTTTGCCCTTTAAACAGATTTAAATCTACTTTTTTACATGGGTTAAAATACACATATTCAACAACTCACAGTTGGTTTTTGAAGAACTTGGTCCACCAATAAAACGAAAAGAATCGCCAGAACTGGAACCTGCTCGGGTTCGTTGCGTATTTATAATGAGACCGGAGGCAGCGCTTTCCTTGAGTGAACTGGGCAGAAAATTTGTGAAAAATTTGGTGATCCTTTGAATTAAAGACGACGGATTTCTTCGTTCGAGAGTCAGAACTAAAACGAGATAGAATGACGCGTCCTTGCTACCTTTATCTACACATTTCCCCCTATTTTGTTTTAAATTGTAGTAAAGTCATGAACATACATCAGATAAAATGTCAGGAACTCTGCAATTATATTCGTTTCCAAGAGTACACCTACATTATTACCATAGTATTTCGTAATGTTAAGAGTCTTTTAGACTCAGTCTCTTCTTAGATCCCCAGTAGTTTTGATGTGTCGCACTATATATGCATGTATTCAAAAGGTTTGCTTTTTTTTCATTGACTGCTCAGTAGTTGTTACTTCAAGCCGTAGATGGGCAGTATGCTTGATCATTGGAGCGCTAATTGTTTTTGTGAGTAAGAGGCCAAGAGGAGGAATTGATTGGTCAGAAGAGAACTGTGATCTTCATCGACATTGTGGTATTGGGCAGCAAGAAGCATAGTAGCCACACTGCCGCTATGTGATCCTTTGTACTGCGCTGGAAGTATTCAAGACAATTAAAAAAACAGATAACAATTGCGTTCATCCAAGCCCCATGTCACTCCAAACAGAATCTTATTTTTCATACTCAAACACTTTGTCTGTTTCATTTAGACATGTCTATAAATAAACGATGCCCCAAATAGAAGGCTTTGATGCTGAAGTACAGCCAGTAAAACTGCGTAATAATAATCATGCAAATTGTAGTCTATCGAAGTGTATACACCGATTCCACAGTTTTCCGAGAAGGACATGAATTTTTAGATTACAATACTTGAATGATTTAGGTAGACTAACCAATAATATCCTGTGAAAAAATTCTTAAAACGGCGTTACATCGTTGGTCTGAAATCTGGTTTCTCAGGAAGATTTCTCTCCAGGGGTCCTCGGTTTTCCCGACCCCCTGCGAGCGGTATATGTGAATAGGCTGCAAAACCTCGTTGAAAGATCACCTTCTCCCTCAACTTTGCCTTTCCAGAAGGGCAATATGAAGTTATCAAGTTTCTTTCTCCAGTGAACTTCACTTCATCGAAGCCTCCTTGCTGACATTTCATTAATTCATTCTGGTTATACTACACTTTTACATTTATACACAATTATATATAGAGGTATATATATATACACCACTATCTACATATACATATACAGCTAATCCAATTGAGGTAGTCCCTCACAAATCTAGAACATGTGTCCGATGAGCATCATGGAACAGCACGGTACGTTTTCTTTCTAGTGCTGCTTGGGTCAAGGGTGTTTCATTTAAGAGAGAAGGAACAGAAGATTGATACCTACTCAACATGTTTGACTATGTAGCAATGGGTCATCTTTAATCCAACCACCATTAATTGTAAACCGCACTGTGCTATCCCATGATACTTCTTGGGCTTGTATTTTAGATTTCTAAGGGACAACCTAAATTGATTTACCAATATACACACGTATACGAACATAAACTCTTAAAACAATCATTCCTCAATGTGTATAAGAGCAAAGGGCCAGGAAACTGTCGAAAATTTAACTTAAAAGAACTGACGTTTCGAACGAAGGCCCAGTGACACTCCGTTCCTTAAGTTACGATCTGTAAGGTAGTTTCCAGAAACTTAGCAATTCATAAAAATTTCTCGATTGGAATTCAAAATAGAGCATTTTAGCAACGTTTAAACAATGACATTTCCTGAACGAATGGGTGAAATCAAAAGCTGTAAAGGAACTGATGAGCTATATTTGGTTCCTCTGAACAGAAGACTAAAAACTGTTCTAGGCCTATAGTTACTTTAATGCGTTTATTGCAAGTATCTTACACGTATACGGTTTGTCGTTAGCCCGTGTTTCTTGCTTGACGCAATCTTAAGACGATCTTATCCTTTTCTGAAAATATATACATATACATATACATGTACACATACATACACATACACATATATGTACATATATATAATATATTGATTCCTTGTTAGCCAAGTGTGAGGTCTGTCCGCGAAAGTATTTGACAGAGGATTTCGTTCATGCGTAAATTCCGAGGGCAAATACTTTCCCGTACAGATCGAACAAACGAGGTTAATAAGGAGTTTATTATATGGCCGGAATATGAATAAATCGGACTAAAAACTCACATTTAACGAATCAAACTGCTGGCCGGTTTGTACGAAAAACTTATTGCACAGCTAGGTAGCCAATCAGCGTGCATCATTTGGCTGCCTAGCTGTGTAATAAGTTTTTCATATAGACTGGCTAGCAGTTTGAGGTCCGAAATTTAAATGGACAAACTGTAAACAAGAACTTTGGTCTACCACTACGAGTTTGGCAGATAAAAACAATCCCGTCACCGGGTTGTTGTCGAGTTTAGATTTTCTTTTTGAAAATACTGCAGGAGACGACAGAATGCGAAGAACCAGAAGAGAGAACTGAGCGGAGAAACGTATAGAGGACAAAGAAATTCAAAATTTTATTGAGTCAGAAAAATAGAAAATACAGCGATAAAGACAAGGTGAGACATCAATATTTTCAAAACACTTAGTCAAGTCTTTGACAAGATTAGAGAAGTGGAAAACATATCGGTGGATGAGCTTCTGTCAAAGTTTTTCACAAACGCTAAACGCACGACGGCGAAGAGTAAGAGCCAAACACACTGTTCTCTATTCAAAGAAGCATCAAGAGGTACCTCCATGAGAAAGGTAGCCCCGTGAACATCCTGAAAGACAATACATTTTCTCGTTACCGTGGTGTCTTAGCTGCCAAACGAAAAGATCTTGTAGCTCGAGAAAAAGGCAACATACCAAACGCAACAAGAGCTTTGACGAACGCTGAGCAAGACAGACTGTTTTCCGAAAGCTTTTGTGGTAACCAAGATCAAGTAGCTCTTCAAAGAACGATGTGGTGTCTTCTTTCATTGCATTTTGGTTTTCGAGTTCATTATGGAAATTAAAAGTTACGCTGGGGAGACGTGAAGTTGTCAACAGCCCAGAAACGGATAACGAAACTCTTGTTTGGTTAGCTGACAGAGTTACAAAAACTCGTCACGGCGAGGAAAACTGTCACCAAAGAACGTTTAATCCAACTGTTTAGGCAACTAATGGTGCAAGGTGTCCAGTCCAGTATCACAAAGAATTCCGAAGTCATCGACCTGACGAAATGAACGTCAACTCAGCTTCATTTTATCTCGCTGTGAGACATCGTCGGAAGCGAAGTCAAAACGTTTGGTTCACGAAATGTCCACTTGGCAAAATGAGATTGGCAAGTCTCTCAGTTCAGCAGCAAAGAAAGCAAATTTGCTGAACCACAAAAAACTTACAAATCACTCGGTCAGGTACAAATCACAAGTCGTCGCTTGCTCGACGTCAGTTGTGCCGATCTATGTGTTGTCCAAATGAGCGGACACAAAGTCTTGAGAGCCTTCGCCATTATAAAAGTTCCTCACTTCAACAGCAGTAAACCATGTGCAATATCGTAAGCAGATCCGTCCTTGTTTGTTCCACAAGCTCACCCTCAGCTCCTTATGAACGAAAACTCTTACAACGTTCTGAAGCCTATTCTTCTAGTGCCGATTTTACCACTTCACGAATGTCTTTGGCCTCATCAGCAACGGTTTCTCCCAGTGGATCTGTCAGTACTACAATACCAGCTCGCGAAATAACAAATTCAGTGTTTTCGACAAACGCTCTTGACTCTGGTAGCAATTTCCGCGGAGCGACAATCGGAAGTATTCACCACTGCACATTTAATATCTACAACGATGCTTCAAAAAGCCCACAGCAATGCCGATATTACAACGAACCTTTATCAAAACGTCACAAAACATCCCACGTCGAATTAGACAGTGACTGAAATGACATCAGAAGCTTTTCGTTTCTCCATCACCAGTCTCTTTATGGATTACCATCAGTGTTATACGCAATTCAAAAAGCAATTTTTAATTGACCGTTCTACATCCTACTTTGCTGCAAGGAGACAGTTTAACTGCTGCGGGGTACTTGCTTCGTTTTGCGTCAGCCAATCGTGATTTAGAATCATATTGTTAAATTTGTTGTAAACCAATCATAGGTTGATGGCGCGCTAGCCAAAACGTTCTTGAATTTCCATTCAACGGCTAATTTTTATCATTATAAAATTAAGAGTTTTAACTCTAAATGTCACTTCCTTATCTACGCACAGACCGCGCTCCTTCGTCGCACGGTATGTACATCCTCAGGCAAATACTTTCCCGTACAGATCTCGCACACCTCGGTTAATAAGTTATCAGTATATGTATATGCATATGTATGTGTATATGTATATGTATAGATAACATGTTGATGATTGTCTAATAGATTTACGGTTTGTTATTACACTGTGTTTCACGCTAGGCGCAATTATAAGATGACTAACAGGTTTCAACGTGATCACTGAGTTATATAGTTAGCGTAGCGGGGGTCTAAATTCAATATTATATTATAACAAGCTATTATAGCAAAATATATATAGATAGATAGCTAGATAGCTATAGATAGATATAGATATAGACAGATAGATACCATCGTACAACTCGAAGTAGCGACGAAGAGTACTTCTTTATATCTTACTATTATTGGGTTTCAAAGTATATCAGTTGGCACTCGTAAATTTACGAGTGTCAAGTGATATACTTTGAGACCCAACCAGCATCAGCTGCGAAAAATGCAACTCCAGGGCCTCCGAATGTGTGTCAAGATATATCACTTGACATTTGAAATTTCATTCATGAATAGAGTAGGGTAGTCACTCGATCAGAGAGAGCTCAATACATAACCACATGCAGAGCAAAATATATATATATATAATACGTGTTTCGCTGTTGGAACAATCCAGATGAGTACACGCCATGTATATATTCCCCAGCAATTTGCGCACATCTAGAGAGCATGAAGTGGTACTGGGCCAGAGTGCTCAAACTGCCACGGGGGAGTGAGAATTGCTTTATCGCTAATGGACCCCTATAGCAACCTCACAGAGTACTCAACAACATATATGTGAAGGAGCGTAATAGTTCAATCTACTTATACAAATATAAATAGATTGAATTTAAGTGACCTTAAGGTCACCAGAGTTGGTGGATTTGGCCAGATTAATTTTAGAAAATAATTATTTCTAATTTGAAGATAAAATTTACCATCAAAACCTAAGTACAGCAATAGGTACAAAGTTTGCACCATCTTTTGCTAACATTTTTATGTTCAAGTTGGAGGAGAAAATGTTGAGGGGATATCACCTGGATGATATCCCCTCATCATTTGATAGTATAATGGCGATTTTTGGACGATATTTTTCTCATTTGGTTTGATGGAAGGGAAAGTTTGTTAGAATTTTTAGATTATGTTAATTCATATCATGAATTGGTTAAGTATACTTGGAAATGGTCGTATGAAAAGCTTTAATACTTAGACGTTATGGTTATGGTTCAAGATAATAAGGTCTTGACAGATGTGTATTGTAAGCCAACAGATACGCATCAATATTTGCACTACGGATCCTGTCATCCGAGGAATGTGAAGAAGGGGATTCCTTATGGGCAAGCCTTGAGGGTTAAACGGATTTGTAGTACGGAGGAGAGATAGATTACGGGATCTTCGTAGTAATTTTATAAAGAGAGTTTTTAAGAAAAACTTGGTAGATTTTGAATTTGAGAGGGCCAGAGCTAAGACTAGGGATAGTCTCCTTTGTCAAGATGTTAATAGAGAAGATAATAAAAGAAATAAGAGATTGTCATTAGTTATGACGTTTCATCCAGCGTTGTCGGGGGTAGGTAAAATTATTGAGTCACTCTGGCCTATTTTGCATGCCTCGGATGACATGAGAGGTATTTTTGAAGAAAAGCCGATGATAGTATATCGGAGACCAAAGAATTTAAAAGATAATTTAGTAAGACCTAAGCTTAAGGGAGAAGATAGTAAAGATAAGAATATGAGAAAGTGTGGTAAATCACGCTGCCAAATCTGCAATTTTGTGGAGGAGGGTTCAACATTTTGTAGAAATGGTCGTATATTTTATATTAATTATTTGTTTGATTGCGATTCGGCCGGAGTGATTTACCCAATAATGTGCAAAAAGTGTTTGAAGGTTTATGTGGGTAGTACAATCACATCTTTCAGGATGAGATTTAATAACCATAAAAGTAGCGTCAAAAGGTATGGTAAAGGCCAAATGTATATACCGTAGAACATTTGTATGCCCATTTTTTTGTGAGGGAGGACACGAGGGAATTAAAGATATGGTAGTAAAAATTATTGATAGACGGATGTATCAGTTGTATGTTGCATGCACGTACATACAAATGTGTCTATATGTAAATATGCACACAGTGCAACCCATACTTCCAGAACAAATCTTCCAATGTTACAAACAATAAAGTATTAATTGGAATGTTCTACGATTCACATCAAACAATAACCTAATTCTCATATGAGTCTCACCTTTTCCTGTAGCAACAAGAACACAAATTCAGAGATCAGTAAAATAGTCATTTTTTGTGGGGGAGGACGGAATCGATGATATCCGTGTTCCAGTAAAGCGCATCATCTTAATCTTATGTAAAATCTGCACGCTCACCAATTTATCATGGTATTGACATCAGTGCCAATCACAACATCACCAAAAAACCCATAAGGTTTTAAATTTTTTCAACAACAAATGAAACTTACTGTTTTCTTTCATTAATCTGGGTTTCTTTTTTGGGAGATTGCTGCCGTCGTGGTGGCTTTTCCTTTTCATTTCTACAAATATTTAAAACAAACAGCATATATATGGTTTGATCTGTACATAACAAAGTGGATGATGGGGACAGTAATACACATAACGGGAGCATCAAGAACGACCGTTACTTCCAAGGTTTCAACTTTTTAGAGCCACTTACAAGCAAAGCGTTAAATTCTTTAAGGTTTAAAGTTAAAAACAGGTCATCATTGAATTAATCGACAAAATTAGCTATCTACAATTAGGCTCTGGTCAACATCCTACGGCTGAAAATGAAGAGTGAACCAGGACCGTATCCTAAGCCAACTTGGTTACTTGACGTTTGCAAAGGCAGCAATAATTTGTGTATGTATCAGTCGCATAACATATCAGTTATGTGAAATAGGTAATTTAACTGTCGCGTTTTGAGTATGCTTCATTATACCATTATTGACCATTTCGCCTTTTTGTTGACTTGCTGGTACTTCATATCGAGTATCTAGAAGCATGTGTCGACAATGGACTCGAACGTGAATTTATTACGCCAAATGCTTCTATTGACCGAATTCTTAATGGAGGCTGTTTAAAATATTCTTTTATTAGTCCCACTTGCCTCTGTGGTTGTAATTGTAATTTGTATTTGAATTTTTTTTCCAAACGAGGCCGGTAAATGGCCAGAAATAGCGCGTGAGGTTCTGTGAGAATGTGCCAGGATAGCAGAAAGAGAAGAGGTTGCCAATTTCTTCCCTTATTAAAGGCAAAACTCCCGTGTGTTCTGAAATTCGTGTGTGTAAGTCGTGCCGGGTTTCGCCCAAATACAATGCTGAGCAACATTGACACGTGTATTTATAAACGACAGGAGATCTCAGAGTTTAGTCAAAAACTAGTCGTAGTACAAAAATCCCACAAGAACATAGAAGAATGATGCAAAGAAAAGTTTCTCTGGCTAAGGCTCTCGAAGAACAGTACAAACGTTTCCCTAATATGAAGACAATCCTCCAGATATTGGTAGCGCAGTTGTGACTTTTTTGAAACATTCAAGAAATCAACGAATATGATTACTATATAATTAACGCTGACCAACGATAGCCACAAAAATCTCAAGTCTTGAAAATAAAAGTCTTCAGTTTGGATTTCTTAATTCAAGTTAATTCAAAACAATCATTCACGACTGGTGATTTTGAAACAAAGAACGAACACTGTAGTAGTCAAATCGAAAATGGCGAGCGCAACATGGCCAAGCTTTCGGCTACTCAAAATTCCAGCAGTCCTAACTCCTGAGGCATCTTCCGTGTACCAAATCGTGTAGGCTATGGCTACACCAGTACCTATAATACTTATAAGTATCTTATTGCTGGAAATTGTGTCCTTGCAAACCAACTGGATTTAAGAAATGAAAACAAACTCCGCTCTCAGAAATCTAACGCCAACAAAGGACTTCTTAGATCCAATTGTCATTTTATAATGGATTGGAATAAACTTCATGATCCCGTAACTAATTTGACTGGTTTGATTAGTTTTAAACGACGCTCTTTTTAAATTTTGTAAATCTTCATTTTACTAATTAATTATTTTATAATTTAATGTACCTATATTTTAGCTTTGAACTATTTACCTTGTATTTTTAAATTATTGTACAGAGCCCACTGAAAACCACTTATGTGATGTAGGCTGTCTGTATAAATAAAGTGTTTATTATTATTAAAAATTAATGACCGAGCGGGAGGTCGTTACTAGAAAATTATACTACCTGCGATCCTTCAGTACAGACCGAGATGCAAAGCACAGCGGTCTTTCGTACAGAACTCGATGCTTCGCATCTCCATCTGCACTGAAAGACCGCAGGCAGTATAATTTTCTAGTGAGGACCGATCAGGGAGGTCATTAAGATTTTTATCATATGGCTTGTTTCGCGAGCAATCTATTAACGTCTTTTTCGCCAGTTCTGAAAATATATCAGAAGCTCAAAAGTTTAAAATTCAAGAAGACGACCTTCGTCTAAAGAGTCAATACCGCCGAGTTCGTACCTTAGATCGTCTCCGAAATTCATTTTAGCTCGAAAAGAGTATCTTTTCGCCCTTTTTGGCTCAAATTGCAGAAAAAGCCAAACAGACCGCTCGCGAAGCAAGCCATACAATATCATTATTTAAATGTTCCAAGCAATTGAGCCAATGATTCAGATTTCCTGGGAATGCCAGTTACCGTGCATGGACCAGAGCTTAACTGCAATTAAGAACTAACACACAAACTAACAGACAATCCTACATTCCTACCTGAGTTAACGTGACTGTTGTTGTTCGAGTCATTGATGATGGCTAGAGCAGCGTCAATTTCCCAGTTGTATACTGTACAACGCCATATTACAGGAACAAGAAAAGCTTTTTTTATTCTAAAAGTTATAAAATTGTTGAGGAAAACAGTAAATAAACGCACGCATATACCTGGCAACAGCCCTTATGGGAACGAGTAATGAGCTTTGAAAAGCTGAAGCAACTTTCATAAGTGCGAACGCTGTGAATCAATGTTAGCTATAACTCTGATCATTGTTCACGTTGCTAAGAAACCAGCAAGAAATATCTCATTGAGGTTGCTCAATCGGCAAAACAAAATAATTGCATGTTTTCGTATTCAAGTATCCATCGAAGATAAGTGAGGTCATAGTGTTTAAAACACAAACAGCAGTTTTTATACTAGGTTTAATAATTCAAGCGCGTAACGCGAGAATTTTTACATTTGGTGAAACAAGTGACCTGAAAACAAGTCTGGTATTTAGAATACTCGCCGCACAAGAAAGAAATGACACATTCCCAACGTTTAACCTTACCATACCATAAAAGGACTGTTGAAGCATATCGTCTCAGCTGCCTGGCTGAACTAGCATTATATTCATACATACAAACATACATATATATGTAATATATAAAGCATGAGCCAATGCTTTATCTTACTTATCAAACGGGCGCATCTAAATAGCCATGTTTTCAAATAATTTTTCAAGTTGGAGCGATTTAAGCTAACTTAGTAAATTGAGGAAAAAGTTTAATATGTAAATCAAGGAGAAATTTCTTACCTACTTACAGATATTGATTAAATATTCATTGCTTTTGAATTTTCCTCATGAATTACTAACAAGTTTGATAAATGCACACATACATACAGTACATACATATGTACGTACATATATATATTTAAACAAAAAACAAAAAGAAAACATCATTTACCATCATTTCCCGCTTGGCCTTGTAGCTCAGTTGGTAGAGCGTCGTTCTAGACATACGAAGGTCGCGGGTTTGATTGCCAGCCGTGGTCAAGTAGAGTTTTTCTCTACCTACCCGGTATGGTTCGTACATACTTGTCAGAAGTAAATCTTAGTATATATACATCTACGTATATATGTATGACCTACCTCTATCAAACCTTCATGAAGAACAACTATCCTAAAAACTTTATCAACAAGTTCAAAACACTGAGAAAACGGATCCTGAACGACACAGCACAAGACCAGGCAGCACCACAAAAGGTTAGAATAGCCCTTCCTTACATCTGGACGGTATCAGGAATAACAGCCAGACTCCTGTGACAACATCAGAGCACACAAACCATTACACAAACTTGCGGCTAATTTCACCAAGCACAAAGACTCCATCAATATTCCAGACCGACGCAACGCCATTTATGTTTCCCTGCAGTGACTGCAACAAACAATACATTGGAGAAACATCGAAGAAAATAGAGACACGCCTAACCGAACACAAAAACGCCATCAGACGACATGACCCAAGATCGCTTTCAGCTACCCACGTAGACGACAATGGACACACATTTGAATGGACACAAACGAAACTACCAGCACAAGCCTCAAAAAGAGACGCTCGCGAATTTAAGGCAGCCTGGTACAGTATGGACAAATCGACAATAAATCGACATACAACAGTATACAATCAGCTGAAACGCCCAAAACAATGTCATCTCAACGATCAATCCAACATCAGCGGCAAAACCAACTCACGACCAACCGTAGAAGAAAACCTACTGCTGGGGTGTCCACTGAGGAGCCAACCAATCATATCCTACTACACGAGCCAGTCAATCTGAAGACAGCATCCCCGAAGGGACCAATCAAACGCTTTTGCCGACTACGCGCGCTAAAACTCATGAGTAATGTTAACAAAATCGAAGTACGTGGACCAGTTAACCTTTACTTCTGACGAAGACTCGAAGAACCGAGTGGAAAGCTCAAGAGAAAAAATAGAAAATCCGGAGAACAAGGATCATTCAACTTACAACTACGCCTGGATTACAGATATTCGATCAATATAGGTATATATATATAGATATATATAGATATGAATATCTTTGAATATCTTGAATATCTGTATATATGTATATATACGTGAATATATATCGTGCATGACGTAGTCAGCGCATATCAGGTTGCATACGAATCAACAATTTATTATCAGCTGATGAGTGTGGTTGTTTGTATATAGATATATATATATATATATATATATGAATACGTGAACGTTTTGGTTTACGAAATGCAAAGAGGGCTCAATACCAAACAGATAGAGACTGATGATTATTTCAGAAGATGAAACAGGCTGTAGTGACTTTTTGAGGTAAGTGACATAATTATATATATATATATATATAACTCATTGCCTGATGCACATGGTATCGAGCACTACATGGTATCGAGCACTCTCAAACCAAT
>JBAHVQ010088405.1:0-26527 GCA_036872915.1 Nanipora kamurai | reverse complement strand
TTCGAAATATCAAGAGCCCAAGTAAGATCATTTCGCGACCAGCTCCCAACTTGACCTGTAGCTCAGTTGGTAGAGCGAAGGTCGCGGATTCGAATCCCTGCCGGGCCAAGTAGAGTTTTCTCTACTTGTCCGGTATGGTTCGTCTCTCGGAGTAACATCTAACATCATTATTCTCTGCCCGAGTTCATTCTTCTACTTAAGGAAAATACGTGCGATTTAATTATAATAACTATACTTTAGTTGAATTGTTTGAACTAAAGATTTTCCAAAGTTCAAACGGGTGGAAGCATTCGGTAGTCGCTTCCTTAAATCATAGGGTGTGCAGGGTTCTCAGTATATTTTTTACAAGTGAATCAAATATGATTACAGGTACAGGTACCAAAGGGAGATGCCTTGAGGTCCTATTAGATCAAGGCATTTATTCTAGAAAATGCAATATGTGTACTGTACAGTAGATGCATGTATCAGAATAATTATACCATTTATCATAATGCATATCATTACATGTACGTTTTATTTATTTTTCTCAAGTCATGTAAAAAACTTTGCATGATGTCCATTCAAAGGAAGAAGAAACCCTCAATATTCTTGAGCCTACTGTTACACCTTTCTGGGACAAGGCAAATTGTAAGAATATAAGATTGATCCTGAACTTCAGCTGCAGACTTTGAAGCTCTTATTGTTGCTGCTGCTTGGCTCAGATTCCAGTAACAATATAATTGCAATATGATTGCAGGTCACCTGTGGAGCATCAATTCAATCTTTTACCTTCTCCATCTACCCGGGTGACAAACTGTTCCCATGGCAACCTGTGAGCCATAAAAAGAGCAACATCTTTTTTGGGGCAATGCTTGTAAACAAGGCAGTTGTATATTTTGAAAGTGTACCATAGCTCTTGAAATACTCATGTGTCTGTTTAATGTTGATATTTTGTCGTTGTATATTAACATGAATATAAAAATAAACAAAAAATTAAGTTTGCAACCATCGCAATTGCAATTGGTGTCAATATTTCAGATGTGAAGTAGGTCGTCATAGTAGACCTACCATAATAATGTGCATAAGTTGTAAATCTTAAATTGTGTAAATAGTTTTTAAAGAACAAACTTTTTACCAAACATAGAGGCTCTGAAATTTACCCAAAAATACATAATTAACCCATTAACCCTTTTCTGGCAGTGCCTCTCCCTTTGACGAGTAAAATCGTCTGGTGTTAGCCAGAGTAAAATAATAAAAGTCTTAGGGTATTAGTACTTAACTTGTCGAAGGTATGAGCCCAGCCCGTTAAAAGGATGAGGCCAAAATAATTAAGGAGAAACTAAGGATGAAGTTTAGAAACTTATATAAACTGGCCCAGTGTGTTGACTGATCACCGCCTATTTTTTTTTTTTTTTTTTTTTTTTTGCATTTTACGTTTCACTCTGGCGAAGGACCTTTGCTCGAAACGTCAGTTTAACCATTCTGAAGTTCCGGCAGTTTCCCAAACCTTTTGATTATCTACAAGCCGTTCAATACTGCCGACGCAGCACTCTACTTTTATATCATTGTGTAGGCTACAATTACCTTCCTTTACTGTACCGACTCTAAAGTATCATTTTAATAGAAAAACAAACAACAAAGGTAAAACTAACAGAAAGAGTGACATATTCCAACAATCTTATATTGATGAGGAACGAATTATTGATTTTTGTCAAAGTCAAACACTGGACCAATGAGAAGCCGAATCAGCCCAGCCTTTACCAGGGTCTTCTCATTTCTCAGTGCCATTTTGAGAGGATCCTGGGGAAGTCAAAACAAAATGGCGTCAGCCACACCGACAGATACGAGCGAAAATAATATACAGATCGTAAGAGGAAGAGAATGTGTTGGTGTACCAGCAGCTGCGATGATTGCTTGAGAGAGATCCCTGCCAGAGAATAAAGGTAAATATAAGAGCAGGGAAACATGTGATGTCAAGAGAATTTCGCTACATGATCGACTAACTCGGTTTCCAGATCAGAGCCTGAGTATGAAAGGCAAAACTACATTTTGCAATGCTTGTAAAGAAGTTGTTTCGTCAAGAAGAGCATTTTACTAGCTCATTGTTCTTCACGAAAACATACTAGTGGAAAAGGAAAGCTCTAGCAGTTGAAGTTACGAGAGCAAACCATCGTTGAGGCACTGAATGGAGGCAAGAATCTTCACAAAGATAGTACATTACCCTTGGCCGAGCGTGCATACTGGCTGGAGTGAGTCGAAGGGTTTCTAAAGGCCGGTATTCCCATTAGCAAAATTGACAATCTTCGACCTCTTAGGGAAAATATAGTTACCGCCTCACGCTTAATAAGAATTAACATTTGTACAAAGTCAATAAATTCAGAAGAGCTGGCAAGTCTTTGCATGCAGCAATGACAGATGGACCAAGTGTCAATGAGGCAGCATTGAATCAAATAACATTCATATTCTCAAAGGTGCTTAACGTGGTTTGTTGTTCCCACTCGCTTGATAATGTGGGTGGTCACCTGCTCATTCCCACTCTTCTTAAATTCGGGAGCCTGTGGATTCGATTGTTTCGCCATAACTACAAAGCGAAGTTGGTATGGCAGGATCTGACCGGTCGGAAGCCAGTTGTTAGTATAGTTTGCAGATGTGGCGGGATTTCTACAAGAAGCAGAAGTCAAAACAATTGCGCCACAGCTCGTACCACAGTTTCAAGCTATTCTATCTGACCCTCAGCGCCTAATCAGCCTTAAAGTCGCACTTGCAGTCACTACTGATGTTGAATAACACTTTGTGAAGGCAACATATTACTTGGAGGGTGACGGCCCTCTAGTGTTTTCATGTTAGGAGAAGCTGAAGGCTGTTGCTCAGGCTTGCCAGGGTCCTCATTTTGCAAATTTCCGAGCAATTGCTAACACAATTGTCAATGAGGATCCTACACGAAAAGCTGCTGCACTTGAACGAAGAGCCAAAGCATGTTTTCAACCAGCCATAGAGTGGTTTTTGAGGAAGTTTATCGTTCAGCTTTATGACACAGTTTCCGCTTTCAAGGTTGCTGGAGCCATGTGCCTGGTTACCGTACAGTGCATGAGACCTCCGCATGAGACAGAGGAAAAGCCTCAGGATCTTCCCATTTTTCAAGGGTGGCGCAACAATCAACGGTCTGATCAATGAGCTACAAAACTACGTTGCTGTTGCACAAGATGTAGTTATTGATTACGAACAGAAAAAAGTTGAATAGCGACATCAACACGCAGATCAACTCCCTAATTGGTCTTCAGCATTGAAGGAAGTTCTGTTGGTCCAGTCTTCTGCTTTTGTAGAAAGAGTGTTCTCCCTACTTTTCACATCATTTAACGACCAATAAGACCATGCGCTGGCTGATTACTTGCAAGCAAATGTAATGTTGCAGTACAACAAGCGTTGAGAGCCTGGGCAGCCAAAAAAAGTTATAGAACTAACGGAAATGCTCAGAGCACGGAACATTTTGAGGACACTGACTATGATAGAAATGAGAAAGGCATCAGTGTAATTTTGTGTTGTGTTTAAGTGAAACGATTCATGCTTTTGTGAAAAGCACGATTGCAGAAAAACAAGCATAATTTTTTAAAATGGGCATAATTTGGCACAATGCCACACACTGTCAGGGTAACCCTAGCCTCTTATCAACATGCCCTTATTCATTTTATCAGATTCCTAAGGCTTCTACATAAAAGCAACTATGAAGTTCTCCAAAATACGTTCTTCATGTCTTTCAAAGCTTAAGAAACAAAACAAAGTAGCAATTCTGTCTGTCCCATATAACGCTAGATGTAAGTTATTCACTAGCAGGTATCCAATTTCAATATTTCTATTTTTCCTTGCAACATGGACCTCGCGAATTGTTGATGTATAAAATTCCTCTTCTAAGCATTCTTAACAAAATAACCCTCAGGTTTTTGTAAGCCATTCATTGAAAACTTAATCTAAATTGCAAATGTATCTCATTCTAAGATTTCAGATTTCAGATAAGATTTTCAGACGCACATGTTTGATTGGAAGTTACAAGTTATGATAACTACATTAAAAGAATATAACGATAAAATGATAATATAATATGGAAATTGTGCGCAGTGGTCAAAGTAGCATTAACTTTCAAGTGGACCACCGCATAATTTTACTTATCAATTTAACATTTATGCCAGGATACATGTGTAGAGAAACTTGATTCAAGTGATTATCTAATCGTGTATTTTTGTGAAAATAGAAGATAATTCTTATATTGTTTTGAAAATACCTTGGACGTTTTAGACTTCTTAATATCATAAGCAACTGATTCCAAAGGTCTGATAGAAATAAATCTCAACTTATGGTTCCATAATTAGTTCAAACAATAGGTCAACTGAAATGTTTGTTTACAGCAAATCTAGTATCATAAATGTGACTTGCTGAGGCTGTTGTAATAGTGCTGGATAAAATTAATGGATTTTTTCTCTTTCATTGATAATTCTATATGTAACCAGAGTAGCTATCTTTAACTTATATATAAAATAATTGAATATTGAATATTAGAGTAGGGAAGTAGGGTAGCATCTTCTCTTTTATGAGCAAAAAATATATTTCTAATACATTTGTTTAGGCAGGTAAAAAGTTTCTAAAAGTCTGCCAATAAAAAATTCCTTTCTTAGCATGCTAGATGCTTGGGATGAGATGGTGGGCTAGGGGCCAACGGTTACATAACAAAGATTTCATTGCAAAGATTACATAACAAACAGAGTTTTTGTTATTTTTATGACCACAAAACAAAGATTACATAACAAACAGAGTTTTTGTTATTTTTATGACCACAAAACAAAGATTACATAACAAAGGTTTCTGTTAACCTTATGAAACCAAATAGATCATACATCAAAATTGTGTTGTTTCATATTGAATGTCTGGTGGAAATCACAAACTAAATTAAAAACCAAATTTATTTCTGTTTACCATACACTAGCTCCCATGGTCTTCAAATACATACTCTGCTCACTAAATTGTTATTGTTTGCCTTTGCTCATCTCTCAGTGAGCTTTAACTTCCGCCCCTCCCTTGACGTTGGTTTTATGTTGCGTATTCATTTTCTTGCCAGTGTGGTGAAGACATTGTATCCAGTCATTACAGCAGACAGTTATGCACATATTTCAAATCATATGGGGATGTTACCCTTGGCAGGTATCCCATGTAAAGGTTCACAGAATCACAACGGGACGGATAAGCGATGTATACAATATTCGCACTATATGCAGTTAAATTATCTCTCAGGCGTCCTAACATCCCTATCCTTTTACCAGCCTTCGACATTATGAACTTTACATGATCATTCCAAGTTAGACATTCGTCAAGAACATCACCGAGATATTTGAATTTCGATACACGCTTGATGACACAATCATTTATCTTAATGTCGAAACTTTCATTTTTAGATAGCTTTCCTGGAGTTTCAAACAATAAGCATTCAGTTTTTACTTTGTTAATAAACAAACAGCTTTCTCGCAGCCAAGTTTCAATTAAACTAAGTTCCTCATTCAGTTTCTTCTAAATAGACCTTACATCCTTTGAAGACTGAGTAGAAAAGAACAGTATTGTCTGCACACATCAGGATAGTACAATGAATTGTTGTTGAAGGTAAATCATTTACTAGTAAGATAAACAGGAACGTAAATATATCACTTTACATGTTATATAATGTGCTTAGTTTAAGATTTTAACACCAAGACGTTGCATGTAGTAAGAAAAATCGTAGTCGTTAAATATGTTGAATTGGACGTCTTTGTGTTCAATTTTTTAACCAGTATGGTGATATTTCACGCAATTTTTTGGGCATTACTTCTTTTTGACGTGCACCAGCTCTTTTCTCAAATTTTACCTGCTCTTTTAGATCCAGATCTGTGAATTTGTTTTCGTTTGTTTTGATTCACTTGTAGAATATATAAAAAATTTGGGCAGTTTTCGGATGTAGTGTTGCTGGAATTAATTCGCAGACACACGATGCAACATTGTAATTGAAGCAATTGTAAGACATATTGCGTGAATTCCTGAATTGGGGAGAATATTTCAAATTCGCAAAATTTAATAAGAATTATCTGTAGCAGTAGATTAGTAGAAGTCTAACCCTAATGTTTAATATTGTTTACCCTAAATCTAATTATAAAGTTACACGTTACCTTCAAATCTTATTCTCATCAATGCTACAAATTATACAAATGCTACAAATAATTTTGCGTGCGTGTAATGTCGTACGATGTGCATGTCCGCAGCTTAAGTGCCAGCTGGTGGGCTAGAGAGAGCCTATCAAAGCATGTAAAATTATACATACTTGAAAAAAAAAAAAAAGAGAAAGAATGTTTTTATAAACTTTATACAATGCTTTGTATCAGATTTGTTCTTCTCACAATACATGCTCACTCTGCCCTGCCAAGATTGCTTATTAAGAATAGATGATATTTTATCTGCAAATTCTTTTAAATATGCATTGAACGATCATCTTTGGAGACTTCATATGCCATGTAAGGCGCAAGTGTTAAAGCATTTTAGTAGTCCTTCAAATCAACTTTAGTCTTTTAATAACAGTGTTATAACGAATTTCCATACAAGACATCATTTTTGGTCATGTATAAAATATAAAATGACGGATACCTCGAATATCATTAGAAATTTTATTCTATGTTTTGAGTATCTTTTGGTCATCATCAGGAATAACGCTACGGTAATTTGACCGGCTATATATACAAAGAATGAGATCCGGTGATGTCACACAAATACCTTAATTAGCAGAAAATGACAAGTTTTCTTGAGGCTTCAGTTCCGTGATTAAGTATTAGTGAATAGCTAGGACTTCATTAGAAAGTAACAATGACCAGTGTTAAGTTTTGTCTATTGTTTTACAGTTGTTGAACTCTAGTTGGGATAAAGTAGTCGGTTCATTGAGATTATATAAATTAGAGGGAAAATTTAAAAGGGACTGCAAGTATAAGAAATGTTCACATAAACTTATGTGATTACAAATTTTAGAGTTCTTGTTGTGGGCGTGGTATTTTATTCTCTTGAAGAGGAAGCGGTGAGAGGTCGGAGTATCCGGGTTTTTTTTTGTATTTTTCATTAAGTACCCGTAACTTGGTATACTTCTTCAGATGTTTGTCCGTGCAACCTCACTTAACCTATTGCTTTGGGACTAGAGAGTTGTGCCCTCAGATTTGACAAGCCAAAACTTCAAGAAAAACTAAATTCTAGACATGGAAATTAGCTTTACTGGGCAAACTGCATTGGTGACCGGTGCTGGAAAAGGTATTCTTAATAACTCTTCTGAATTTCGATTGTATCAAGTCTCAGTATATCGAAATATAGTCTACATATCGAAACAGCTAGCTGAGTTCATCACGCATGTCTAATCATATTTCTGATAATCCTATAACAAATTTAAGCACATTAGCTCCACCGGCTAATAATTTGTAATGTATAGTTCAATTTATTACGTATCTGATAACGCTGTGTATCAAAAAATTGCAAAGGAAAATCTGAATGTGTAAAGTTAGCAGAAAAGGCGCAAGAGCGGGAGTATCCCACTTAACGACCAGCTCGGTGAAGTATTACCATTAAATTTTGAGAACTAAAGCCGGACTATAAACAAAATCTGAAACGGGAAATCTAAAGATATATGGGAATCTTAGTCCTTTGGTACTTCTTCAAACAGAAAGAGTGAAAAATAGGTTGTTTTTGGAATAAGGACGATTACTATAAAAAGCGATCCGAATAGAAAGAGTCTCTTTACCCCTTTACAGTCGAAACGACCTCAACTGTGATATGTTACTACAAAGCAATTCAAGAGGTGCATGCTGGCGAACTTATAACTCAAATAAGTTTGCTGATAGTAACTGAGCATGTGTCTAAACAATTGAATAACACTGACTCTTACGGCAACCAAACACTGAAGGTACTTGGTATTGATTTGTCTGGCATTGATTAAAAAGAAAAAAATACAAAAATTCTCCTGTAACAAATCCACCTCTTGATCCGGTAAAAAAACCTCGTTATCAAGTGTTTGTTTTAAATATTTTTCACCTACAGACTAACATTCCCTTCAGTATTCAACGTGTCATTAAAGTAACAAAGTGTTTCCTTTAATTGATAGTATCGGCAGCACTGAAGCGTACACAACATAATCTCTTATTCAAAACACCAGGATATAAATAACTTGTCAATTGATGAAACCTATTGGGCAATTTTATTAGGGTTTTTTCGGGAGCAGAAATACATAAAAATTACGGCATTAACACTGGTAGTTAGTGGAATAAAAGGCAAAAGAAGCACGATATTTACAAAATCCCTAGCTTTTAACCTCTTGATAAGACGAACTAAACCTCAGTTTGAGGTATACCAAGGTCTTTGTACAATAAGTCAATACTACACATGACAAACATTTGTTAATCTCTTGAATACATACCGCGCGTATTAGTAATTTTTCTCAAAGTTTCTTCTTCGAGATCGTAAAATATTTTTATTCTGTTATTTTCCTTCGTTTATCCAAAACATGACAGTACCGAAGAACTATTGTTGATTTTCGTCAGTTCTTTTCAATAGGTATAATTGCATGACTGGCTCTTCACAACACTTTCATTTCAAGAAAAAAAAAATAGAGATCCATGCATTTTTGTGTGATCTCAGGTGATCAATTAACCACAGGGATATACAAAATATTTGGCTTTAATCCTGGTATTTAGTAAATGAAGAAACCAAGAGAAACACCATAACTACAAAGACGTAAGTCAACTTGTTGGAGAAACAAACTAAATGAGACGACCTTGGTTAACCTCATGAAGACACAATACTAAACGTGACAGATATTTATGTATATTCTGAACACATACCGAGGGTAGTAGTTGGTTCTTGGAGATTGTACGCTGTTTAATTTTTGTTTATTATCCTCAATCGTTTATTTTAAACGTATCTGTAATGCAGTGTACTATCGCTAATATTCATTAAATTCTCACCAGTAAAGTTGATTGCGTGACTGGCTTTTAGGAGCATATTGGCATCATCAAATGTAACAAAAACAATGAAAGTCCATTTCCTGTGCGATATTGGTGGCAGTGACTATAAAAATGTCCAGTTACTTGAAAAAAGATTTGGAAGTAATTTTGAAAGGAATTGGAATGAAAATTTTGTAAAATTTAAGGAGAAAGGAGAAAAATTTATTTTCGATAATATTGAAGGGTGAGGTACCCATAAAAACTGGAGGATTTACTAATTTTGTTCGTCTGACAAAGTTTACACTGAAACGATTACATTCAGAGTTTCAAATTAAATTTTACGAAATTTAGATCCAAAATAAACTTTACTGAAGCACTAAACGTTTTCGACGAAAGATATCAAGTTATATTGCTCTGGACCTGTTAGTTGATCTTAGGACATTCATACGTCGTTTTTTTGTCTGTGGGAAACTGTAAAAATGAATATTCGAGGACACTAAAACTGTATAACATTGCATAATTGAATATTACACAAGAGAGTATTTGTTTCCGTAAGTGCTTGTGAAGAGCTAACAGTCTTTTAAATAACCTACCGATTCGCACTGACCGTGACATCTTCCCGATAATCTGCGAATTATAACCTTAGGGCTTGCGGATTGGATTGTTTACTCGGGCGTTTTCTCTGTAGAGTGTAACTAAAATTTGGGTTACAGAAGTTCAAATGTTCGTTAAAATATTCATGGTATGCAATGGAAATGCTAACTTTCATTTTGAAGATGTTTCTAGAGCTATTTTACTCAGAACAATATTAATTTTCTGAACACCAGAGAAGGATTGAACCAGTAACTTTTGACGTTGATGTGACGCTCTAGCCATTGCGTCACTGGTACTGATGATAAAACATAGGTTACATTTGTAGTTTTTAACATGACATTTGTATAGCTGAGCGCTGCTGTTTGAAAATGCTAATATATATCTTCAAATGTATCTCTGCTTTGAGCTAGAAAATTTCTTCAAACATTTTAGTCTATAACGATTTTCGTTGGATTTCACCACTAATGAAGTGTGTTTTGATAACCTGTTATACAAAGAAAAACTAAAAATTTAAATTTGTATTGCAACTTGAGGCAATGTTTTGTTTTTTTTTTATTTTTCTTTAGTAGAGTAGTCTGCCTCTGTATACTGGATATTTTACCTTGCACATTCTTCTTTGATTCGAAAGAAGGCAACAATAACTATCACGATATCAACGATAAGATTTTCGTATTCTGTCATGCAATTCAGCTCTTTTGTCAGCTGGGTGGGAATTGAAACGTTTGGGAAACGCGCTTGGCAAAATAGCAGAAAAGTTATCAAAAGAAAAACTTTGTTTATACAACTTTCTAAAGAAAGATTTGTTTTGGTAAAGGAAGAGTGGGAGAGGGAAATTAAGTCAAGGAGTAGCTAGAAATTTGAAAATCGGAATGTAAAGGAAAGTAGGAGCTAATGTAGTGACAGGATATTCGAAATGTATAGATAGTTGAAACCAAGTCATCGCCATAAGGGATTGGGGGGGAAAAGGGGGATATTTAATGGACTTATTTTACTGTGCCTGACGGTTGAGTTCAAACATATAGCAATGATCAATAGTGAAATTGTCATTCTGAAAACTGCTTCCACTAACTGATCCGAAAGGCCAAACAAGTCTGTAAGCACGCAAAGTATGAAATTAATGAGTTAAAAAGCATTTTAACGGTCCAGAAATCGTTAAAACCTACCATTAAATAAGCGTTGCAGCTGCCGTAACTTACTGTTCTTACCCTTCTTGACTAACCAAAGGCCTTCAATAGTATTGATCAATTATTGCTCAATTACGGATTTGAAAAGCCTTCTGGCAATTGCATTCTGGAAATATAACAGGCCGTTATATTTGATATAAAAACAAAAAGCTGCGTGGGTAGTATAGAACCGCTTGTTGATAATCGAAAGGGTTGGGAAACTGCCGGAACTTAAATTTCGAGAAACTGACGTTTCAAGCGAAGGCCCTTCGTAGGAGTGAAACATAAAATATAAACTGAAAATTAAGTAGTGTTTTTATAGCGAGAAAAAATCATGTGACATAAAGAAGACCAATAGGATTGAAAAATTGATAACAAACTAATTAATGAGATGTCAATAATGGATAGTTATTTGCAATTTTAAAACGTTGATCAGTTAACTGAAAAGATGAGCACATAGCAGGGACCGCAAAGGAATGGTAATACGCAAAGTGGTAAAACCAAAGAAACCCCAAGAGAATCAGACATACAACCAATGTTTTTTATCCGCCGATGCCAGGAAAGAATAAAACATTAACTTATGAGGAGGGAAATGTGGTAAAAAATAATAAATGAAAAAATCTATCTATAAAGAAATAAGGAATACAAACTAATGTATTAATCCACCCATGCTGGAAAAATCATTAACTTGTTAAGGGATAAATAACACAAACTAAAATGAAAACGAAAATTAACTCCCAGGGAATAAAGCTCACAAGTTAACCTTTTTATTTGCTCTTCCAAGACAAAAATAGTAAGTTAGTGGGAGGTTAAATGAAAGAGAAGCTTTCATTGATTCCATGGGGATAAATGGTTCCAAGTTTGAAAATGAGATGTCTTTCTTGTCTCTTGTGGCTGTCGTTACTCCCGAAAGTTTGTGAGACGGTGCGTTGGTGAAGGAAAAATTTTAAAGCTTCAACACCGTCACGGTATAAAGATTTGACAGCCATGGTGAAAATAAATTTGTGGAGACCTTGAAACGTATTTTATCGTAAATTTGGAAGGAATGTTTGGTACCTTTGATATAAGAAGGTAACTTCTTAACCATGAGACACATTACGTTATCTAAAAAAGTGGAAATGGGTCTCTTGACGAACACACCATTTCAGAACCGCCTATTTCCACATTATTTTGCTTCACAGAACTGGTGCTTTCCGTATATAATTTTGATGGTCAGCATTGCAAACAGATAAGTGGTGTAGCAATGGGAACCAAGATGGGCCCTAGTTACGCTAATTTATTTCTTGGCTATGTTGAAAACCTAATCTTTGAACGTTTCACAGGTTCCATTTCTGATTTCTTTCGATCAGATTTAATCAAATTGGATCAATGTTTCGCGTCTAGACTCTTTTAAAAACACCTGTGTGACAAAGTTCTACTAACAAGGTTCCCTTAGTCCTAACATTTCATCCTTTTAATTGCAAAATTAAAGATATAGTCATCCGTAATTTTAATATTTTACAAAACGATCCTGAGACAGCGGACATTTTCGCTGACAACCCGTTGATTTCTTTTCGACGAAATAAAAATATTCGAGACAGCTTAGTACACAGTACCTTAAAACAAGACTCCATCGTCATCATTCTCGTCTTCAGTACCTCTTTCTTGCTGGCACACGATAAAAGGCTCTAGGGGAATCCAAAAATATAAAAACTTTATTCGCTTTAATTAGCAGAAGTCAGCCACGCTTTGTCGATTTCAAAGAGGAAAACGACATTTGCTCCATTTTAATTACTGATATTTTGAACTCTTTCATTGTAACAGCCAACCACTACCTTATTAAGTCATGTAACTGAACAGACGTTGTCGATTTCAACGAAAGCACATCAAAACCGGAACCTGTTAAAACTAGTGGGTTCCGGTACGGATTATCCTAGAGCCTTCTATCGAGCGCCAGCAAGAAAAAGGCACTGTAGAAGAGAATGCATCGTCATCAGCGGGTACATTTTTTCGTCTCATGCCCGTTACTACACTTGCACCTTCCTCAACCTTAACCACCCAAATTTGTGGGCCCAAATCTGACTTCATAATTCAACACCATTTCACATGCACCTCTTCTAACACTATTCACTTCATATCCTGTTGTAAATGATGTAAACTCTACATCGGCAAAACTAGCCGGCGTATCTCGTACAGATTTCCTGAACATCTTCACTCCGTAAAGAGCAATAATGTTGATAAACCCGTTTTACGGCATTTTAACAGAACTAACCATTCGGTTGCTGATACGAAAATCTCTACCAGCTGACAAATTTCCCGGTGTTACGATAGCCACAAGAGACAATTTGTGGCAAATATCATTTTCAAACGGGGAATCATTTATTCCCATGGAATCAATGAAAGCTTCTCTTTCATTTAATTTCTCACTAAGTTAATTTTTTTATTGTCTTGGAAGGGCGGATAAAAACGTTAGGTTGTGAGCTTTATTCCCCGAGAGCTAATTTTAGTCTTTACTTTACGTTTGTGTCCTTTATCCCTTTACAAGTTAATGATTGGTCTAGCATGGGCGGATAAAGACTTTGGTTTGTATTCCTTATTTTTTTATAGTTAGATTTTTTCATTTATTGTTTTTATAATGACATTTCCCTCCTCATAAGTTAGTTCTTTTCCTACTATAGGCGGGTAAAAAAACATTGGCTTGTACGTCTTTTTCTTTTGGGTTTTGTTTTTTGTTTTAACACTTTATTACCTTTTGCTTATTACCATTCCCTTGAGGCCTCTACCAGGTCCTCCTCTTTTCGGTTAACTGATCGATGTTTTAAAACAGCAAATGACTATCCATAATTTACAGCTCATTAATGAGGTTGTTATCAATTTTTCAATTGTATTGGTCTTTAATCTTTAATTAGAGAATAACTGCATGCACTAGGCCAATCAGATTTGAGTATTTCTTTCCTCTATATGTCATAGTGTATTAAATTCTTCAAGTGGCAAGGGCTTTGAAGCGTAGGGAAAATGTGGGGTTAGAAAACAAAACTTTAACAATAGCGTTAAATTGATTGACCACTCTAATGAATTCCTTAACCACTCTATTGAATTCATTGACAACTCTATATAGAGTCACTAATGAATTCAATAAAATTTTTAATGAATTCAAACAGTAAATCAGTTATGAAAAATATGAAATACAGTACACCAACATCCAATACACACTAATACACAGTTATGAAAAATGTTAAATACGGTACACCAACTTGCAATACACACTAATACACACAACACCCAACTTTGAAATAATTCATACTTTTAAGTTGACTTAAAATTTAAAGTGCAGTAAAGAATCGCCATGCTTAAATGTTACCTCTACGGGTTTAGAATTCGAACACATTTCTTGTTTGTCCTCTTGTGCAACACACTTCTTATTTGCCACAATTTCTTCCTCATTCTTTGCGACATCCTCTTTGCTTAACATTGGTGATTGTAAGGCATCTGAGACCTTCTGTACAAGTACATTGCTTGGGCGTTTGTAGTTGCGCACAGCTGTACTTCTGTGCCCCGTCCTGGCCATTATTGTTTGCTCGTCGAATATACCTCTTTCATAAAATTGCGTTGCACAGGTAACTTTGCCCAAGTGATTGGTCAATCGCCTTCCATTAGTATCTATCTTTGCCTCCGTACACATGGTTTTCAAATACTTCAATAAAGTGTTCAATCCAACAAGCTGAAGCCCAAAACGCGTGTCACCTGGTTCCTTGCTTGGTAGTGGCTTTCGGTAAAACCTTCCATTTGCTGGAATAAGCCTCACATACTCTTTGAAAAGTCGGACTACTCATCGTTGATTACTTGGTTGGGCGTAGTTCGGGCCCCCTCGTGACCTTTTATCTAATTCTCGGAACCCCATATCCCATAGAGCACACGTGACCATGCTCTGACCCTTTCTTAAAAATCTTCTAATCTATCAATATACCATGTTTACAAAAGAAAAAATTTATTAGTTATTTACATATCGCTTCTTAACACTTTGTTTGAGTGAAGCAGTAAACGTATTCAAATACTTTTGAGTTATGACGTTTGGAAGTTCGTTCCACGGCACGGCAGCTAGATAGCAGAAGCTCTTTTTAAGGAAATTTATATTAAGTTTCGCCAGTCGAAGTTTGGTGTGATTGTTTCTTAAACTGTAGGTTTCATTTGAACAGTAATTGAACAATCCAGAGAGATATTTCAATTCTATTTCAGAATCATCCTCAGGGTAATATATGAAACGATAAATTCACATTTAACCTACACTGCTGAAGTCAACTGAATAAGTTGACTCGAGCGGGTTTTGCTCTCGCACCTTCGGGGATCCGGTCCGCCGCTCTACCTGTTGAGCTACCGAGTCCACAGGGATTGGAGGCGAGTTATTACCCAACTTAAGTGCACTTAAGGTGCGAGTTCAAATCCCGCTCGATTCAACTTTTTCAGTTGACTTCAGCAGTGTAGGTTAAATGTGAATTTATCGTTCCAGAGAGATATGTTGGCGATTTCGTAGTTAATGCTTTATTTGTCATCATATATTCTCGATTTTTTAAGGTTTCATTAATTGGTAATCTTTTTGTCACATGATTTTTTCTCACTACAGAAACGTGACCTAGCTTTTTTTGCATTTTACGTTTCACTTCGACGAAGGACATTCACTCGAAACTTTATTTTCTCTAAATTTAAGTTCCAGGAGTCTCCCAACCCGTTTGTTTATCTACAAGCCGTGATATTTGATCTTTGATAAGTACTTATTAAATTTGTCCTGTGGCGCGTGATAGTCGAACATTATAGACCGACTTCATGATGCTAATCAGTTACTGATAAGTGGTGATAACAATGCTAATTATAATATTTAGAAGATACTACTGGTCCTAATAAGATACTAATTTAATAAAATTTACATCTAAACTTGAAACTATCTAGTTGTTCTCTTCTTTTCTTAACATAAACGTCACTAGTTCAAGTTTAATCTTTCTCAACTTTATGTCATCAAAAATTTTCTAATAATCAACTAGCTGTTTTACTAACTTTAATTTGATTGTCTAACCTCTTTGATAATAAACCTTCTTCATACTTTTTCGTTACCTTCCCATTTATTTCTCTTAAATCTTTTTTTATTCCAAACTTCAAAATCTTAAGCGAATAGACCCCTTGGAGTTATTCCCGTGTTGGAGGAAAAAAACATATAAACAAAAGAATTTCCGTAAATTATTCGATCTGTTGAAGATCGGAACTTTTAAATTGTCCTTCAGATGGG
The DNA here is from genome assembly GCA_036872915.1 of Nanipora kamurai. Classification (NCBI taxonomy): domain Eukaryota; kingdom Metazoa; phylum Cnidaria; class Anthozoa; order Scleralcyonacea; family Helioporidae; genus Nanipora; species Nanipora kamurai. Next base: position 10,550 of record JBAHVQ010088405.1, on the reverse strand, counting down.
TGGATTAGCGTACGAGTGGAACTGGTCTATTTATACACTCAATGATTATCTCATTAATTTCTATGAACAGTCGAGATTATCTCAAAAAGAAAGCAGCTAAGACAAATTCTAAGGCTTTTCATGTAGCTCTAAACAAGCAAGAAACAGTGTTAATAAGATAGTTAAAAAGGCTAAATCAAAATACTTCAGGGATACAATTCATAAGAATAAAAATAATTTAAAGGACACATAAATCAACTTATTGGTAAACTATCTAAAACTTCAGATATTCCATGTATTAAGTAAAACGATGAGATTCTCTCGAACGATAAAGACATAAATGAGGTAATAAATAGTTATTTTTCTAATAGTGGGAATAAACTTTCAAGTAGAATTCCTCAAACTAGAACAAATATTGAGGAATTTATTGAGCGATTAGCTGCCTTGTTTAAATTTAGATATAGCTCGCCTGAGGAAGTTACCGATGTCATTCGAAATTTAAATTTCTTTAAGACATCTGGTCTGGATAAAATTCCAGCAAAAATTTTGAAGGATTCTAGTGATGTAACTGTCTTTTATTTAACTAATATTTTTAACTGTTCTCTTTTTCGAGGCATTTTTCCAAATGATTTGAAAATTGCCAAGATTATGCCAACCTATAAATCTGGAAATATAGAAGAATGTGGGAGCTATAGACGAATTTATGTTTTGTCTGTGGTCGCTAATGTTTTCGAAAAGCTTGTTGTTGGTCAACTAAATCACTGTTTTGAAGAAAATAATATTCTTACCAAGTATCAGGCCAGGTTTAGAAGAGGGCTTTCAACGGAATCCTCTCTCCTTGGTACAACAAATTTTTGGTTAATTAATATAGATGCCGGACATATGAACGGTGTAATGTTTCTTGATCTAATAGTGTCAATACAGTTGACTATCAAATAATGATCAAGAAATTGTAATTGCATGGAGTTAGAGATACTGCCCTTGTTTGTTTTAATTTTTATTTAAAGTGAACAATGGCAGGTTCGTAATACAATCTCTTCCTTGAAACCTGTTTGCTGTGGTGTTCCTCAGGAGTTGAACCTGGGTCCACTTCTCTTTTTATTATATTTAATGATTTACCCAACTGTTTAAAATCATCCACACCTGCGATGTATGCAGATGATACAAATTTTACTGTATTTGGTGGATAGGTTACTGATTTAGAAAAATTACTAAATAAAGAATTAATGAATATTCATAAATAGTCATTAGCCAACAAGTTAACCCTTAATGTCGAAAAGATTGAGGATATGATCATTGGATCTCGGCAAAGATTGTCTAAAATTGTCGATGATCTACAAATTAAAGTTTCTATTGGATCGGAAGAAATTAAGAGAGTAAAAAATACTAGAGGTTTAGGAGTCATAATTCATCAGAACCTGTCTTGGAAACAACAAATTGACAGCGTCAGCACCAAGGTATCTAAGGCAATTGGGACTCTTAAAACAGCTAAACCATACATTCAAAACGACTCATTGAAATTATTATACCAAGCAATAGTCTTATCTCATTCTGATTATTGCTCCCTGGCCTGGAGAAATTGTAACCAGACATTGAGGGAAAAAATTCAAAAATTACACAATCAAGCTGCAAGGGTTATAACAGGAGATTCATATGATGTACATTCTAAACACATCCTACGTAAATTAGCATGGAAAAACTCAAACAATCGTAGAACCCAACAAAGCTCTAAGAAAAGAGGGTCCAGAAAATATTTGTAATCTGCTGAAAATTTTGTATAATGAAAACTGCAACTTAAGAAATAATAACCTATTGCTGATGCTGTCAAAGCCTAGATCAAATGGAATGCAAAACGCTGTTAGTTACGAAGAAGGTGCCAAAATCTGGAATAATCAATCAGTTGAAAATAGGAGAATAATTTTAAGTGATATGGTTTGATGACTTACCTATTTTGACGTGTATATTTTGATGTTAATATTCTAGGTAGATATTACTTTGAGCTATAATTTTTGTGTATGTTTCTATGGATTTGTAATTATTATTTAAGACAGTTATACACTGCCATGTGAAAAAGCAACCTTATTTCATTTTATTCTTGTATTTATGGTTGACAAGCTACCGTGTGAAAAGATGATTAAATAAATAAATATATAAATAATTGTATTCGGATGTTTTTTTATTACATGTTTTCCCATCCAATACTGTATTTGTAGACCATGAATTTCATGATCTAGAAAATTTGAGTGCAGCTTCGAAAAGTGTTTTTCTCTTTGTTATCTCAGCTCAATTTTCGTTTCGTACTCCGCCTTCACCTTTCCACCTGTCAATGCAGCGATTCATTTTATGTGGGACAAACATGTCAGCAATATACCATAAAGCAATTCCGATCATATTACAACGCTTACGTTTTAATACTCGTTATTCTGTTGAATGTATATTATTGTACAGAATACATAATGCTCAGTGTGTAGACGAAATATGTTGTTTTGTTTGATTTGTTCCTCAGGAATCGGTCGTGAAACAACAAAGCTTTTAGCAAAATGTGGAGCGAATGTTATTGCTCTTTCAAGAACTCAGAGTGATCTGGATTCTTTGAAAAAAGAGGTAACACATTTTTCAATTTTAGAGGATCCATTAGTTAATTTGTTGTGTAGTACGTTGTGATTGGTTGGCTCCTCAGTGAACGCTCCGGGAGTAGGTTTGCTTAGTTCTACGGTTTGTCGTGAGCTGCTTTCGTCTCTGATATTGGATTAGTCGTTGAGATGACGTTGTTTTGGGCATTTCAGTTGATGGTATACTGTAGGAATGTCTATATGTCGATCTATTGTTGAATTGTCCATACTGTACCAGGCTTCCTCAAATTCTCCAGCGTGTCTTTTTGAGGCCTTTACTAGTAGTTTCTTTTGTGTCCAGTCAAATGTGTGTCCATTGTCGTCTCCGTAGGTAGCTGGAAAAGATCTTGGGTCGTGTCGTCTGATGGCGTTCGGTTGGGCGTGTTTCTATTTTCTTCAATATTTCTCCAATGTACTGTTTGTCGCAGTCGTGGCAGGGAAACATATAAATGGCGTTGCGTTTGTTTGCGCTTGTTGCGTTGATGGAGTCTTTGTGCTACGTGAAATTGTTCGCAAGTTTGTGTGATGGCTTGTGCGCTAGGAGTCTAGCTGTTATTCCTGATACCGTCCGGATGTAAGGAAGGGCCATTCTTACCTTTTGTGGTGCTGTCTGGTCTTGCTTTGTGCTGTGTTGTTCGGATGTCATTTTCTCGGTGTTTTGAACTTGATGATAAAAATTTTAGAATATTTTTTCTTCATGAAAGTTTGATTGAGGTAGGTCCGTTCATCATGTTTGAATTGTTGGGTGTTGCAACTAAAGTCAGTTCGGTTGTAGAGCGTCCTGACACAGCTGATTTTGTGTTGGGTTAGGTGGTTACTGTCGTAATTGAGTATTTGATCTGTGTGAGTCTTCTTATACTATACTCTGGTTTGCAAGCGGCCGTCACTTGTTTTGGTGAGTAGGCCGAAATGCGAGTCCCGAGACCCCATTAAAAATCATGATTATTCTTTAGAAATCCACTATCGTGGTTTATTGGCAGCCATTAAAATCCAAGAGTCTTGGAAACGTAAATAAAGCAAATGGTTATGAATCAGGGTAAATTCCCAATTCGCCAAATTAGGCGTTATTGTTTAAGTTTGTTTGCAACGAAGCATCCAAATTTTTGCAGAAACCAAATGAACCTACAGAATCCGTGCTTAAATGTACTAACTACAACAAACACTCTCTCTACTGTGGTGAGTTAAGGCATGCTTATTGGTTTGGACATGATATGATTACATTTTTCCATGTTTTTGTATATTGTAAACGATTGGGAACTACGTTAATTTACCGTCTATTGGGTTTTAACGCCTTAATAATTAATATAATATGAGATTTCTAAAGAATACTAATTAGGTCTTAATAGGGTAGCGTTTTATTTACACGCACTGTATACTATCATATTCTGTCAAGTCCTGGCTAGACTACCAACGATGGTCCTTCAATATTCATTTAGTAGAGTCGTGAACCAGATTTAGTGCTTTGGTCGATAGTTCGATTACCATCAAAGACAGGAATATCTAAACTTGAATTTTTCACCAGAGGTCTGAGTTTTGTCTTTTATCTTCACCGTGGTTTTTGTCGCTCCACTATATACACGCGCAAATTCTCTTTTCTACGTCTTTCTTCTTAGAAATGCTTTGCATTTACATGGTCTTTTTTATATCTTCAGATTTGCTTCGCATGAATGTCGATGATAGCCTAAATATGACTTCTTCTGTTAGTTAAAATAATCTCGCATGGCATGTGCACGGTTTGGTTCTTATCACGTTCTTAAAGACTCCGTAGAGTTCCGCAAACAAAGGCTCAGGGAAATAGAAAAAAAACTGGTTCATGTAGAAAAGAATTTGATAAAACTTCGTCTGATGACTTTATTTTGCCATGAGAACGACCAACAAAAAATCTCGCTCCAATCGAAAGCATTTCGTAACCTGTCAGCAATCGTCCTTTAATTTTAGATCCCTACCAATCTCAAGACTATCTGTGCTGATTTATTAAATTTGGATGACGTAATTAAAGCTATCGAATCAATTGGTGATCATATTGACCTGCTGATTAATAATGCTGGATATGTTCTCCGAAAGTTTACTTTGGATGTCACCGAAGAGGATTTTGACAAGTACGTTGGACAAAAAGATATCATAATATTAATTGTAAATTTAGAAATTGGTTTAATCTGTTTATTTATTCAATATATCTCTTATTTTTGTCTAATTTATATATATATCATACTGCATAAATGCGTTATTTCCAGGTCAATGCTCATAAATGTGAAAGCTCCACTTCTCCTTAGTCAGGTAATCTATAAAATCATATAAAAGGAAAGGGAGGAAATAAAAAACAAACTGAAATGGAATTCACAAAGAGGACAAGGGGGTGTCAAATGAATAAAAAGGAAGGGAAGAAAAAGCTAGTAAGAATAAAAGTATGGTTGGAAAAAAAAAGGAAGAAAAATGGTGAAGAAATGTGCAAGATAAGAAACGGTAGTAAACGGGAAAAAGAACGGGAAAATAATCAAAGAATTGATAAGGAAAGAATTGGAGATGAAGAGTAAGATAAAGAAATATTGAACAAAAAAATATGAATAAGAATGGATTAATGATAGATCGATGAAGTGACAAATGGACGGACAGACAGATATTCGGACGGAAAGAAAAAAGGACGAGAGAAAGGAGGAAAGACAGAAAGAAAAAAGAAAGAAAGAAGGAAAGAAAGAAAGAAAGAAAGAAAGATAGAAAGGAAGAAAGAAAGAGGAGCTAACTTTTTTCAGGTAAATTAAATGTCTTTCAACCACAGCACGTCGCTCGCAATATGATCAAGAAAGGATCGGGTGGAGCCATCGTGAACGTGTCGTCGATTGTAGCAAATTTTGGTGGAAGTCGCTTCTCACCATATGGTAGGTTTTTATGTTCTTTATCACAAACCATCCTTAAATACCATCCCATCATTTAATCCCATCCCATAATTAAATTGACGTGATGAGATAGGGGTAGTGTAGCTGGTGTCTTGATAACGTTTTTTTCAGATAATCACGCTTCGCCGTAAAATAGGTTTGTCAAATTTTATCACATACTTGAAATTTTGTATAAACTACCTTTCTGTATTCTTCCTGTAGAACAGTATGGGGAGGAAACGTCTTGCAACTTTTCAGCCCCAAATATTTATGAGTAAAAATTAGGATTTTTTGATATTGCTCATTTTGACTTAACTTTGATGCCAGATGGACATCGAAGAGTCATCATCGTTAATTTTGAGGTTCTATTTGATGTGCTCTAATCTTCTTCTTTTAATAATTTAAAAAGTCAACTATAAAACTTTTTAAATAACATCTTTTATAAACAACCTGCACAAAGTAACAATGTTAAATCATTATCAGTTATTGTTAGAGTTGATATAAAACGGGCCGAGGGCAATAAACCGGGACATGTTAGTACTCACCGTGTTTGTTCTTCTACCCAGTGTTGTTGCAACCTCACCACTAAATTCCACACTTTGCTTTCGATTTTGAAATTCCACATTTTGCTTTCGAAGTGGATTGAAGGAAGCACTATAGGCACGTGCCAGGAGATCCCGTGACGGCTTGTGAAGAGCCCGCGTTTTTTGAAGGTCAAGTGATTTAGGGAGTTATGAGCCAAAAAGTCACACTTTTGGCGTCCTTGTCTTGCAAACAACAGCCGCTTTTCGTGTTTATATCGAAATCTGGACAAGACTCCATTTATTTCATGAAAAACTCCAAGAATCTAATTTTGTGGTAAACTAAAAGTTAGAACCTTCATGTTTGTTTGCTTATTTTTGCATATATTTTACAAGTTAAATGCCCGATACTCGAGAAAACAATCCATTCTGGAAAAAAAACTCCATCAAAATTCATGAAACTAATTAGTTTTTGTACTAGACAAGCAAAATCCTTACAGTTTATGTAAAGCAAATATGCCGGTTGTAGTACAAATTTATGCAAAAATTCAAGCCACTTAGCTTAAAACTATGAAAGCTGTATCAGATTTGTTGTTGTTACCATTGCAACTACTACTTTATCTTTGTATAAACTTAGTTCATAAAGGCTTTTGTGGGACGTATTTTTAGAATTTATTCCCTCCCTAATTGTTTGTTTATATTATGAATAAATTGGAAGGGATAACAATGTTATCTATTATGTTTATATTTGTCGCAACTGCAACAGCAAATGTGACGTCATTTAGTTGATGACATCATTACATTTATGACGTCACTAAATGGGACTGTGACTATAGTTCGTTTGGTAATGTTTTAAAACAAAGATAAAAAAATTACGTTTGATTTTCCCTTCCTGTTTTAATCAACGTGATACAAACAACCATAAGAAAAATGAAAACATAATAAAACTGCATAAATTATGTGGTAATTATGACGTTATTGCGAAAAGCTCACCATTAAGTTGTATGAGTAACGGTTTAAAATTTAGCCAAGTTTCATCTTCAAATATCCAATGATAAAAAAGTTACGGGGGCTGCGTGAGACCAAAATAGCCCAGGCTAGAGAGAGTTAAAAGATAGTGAGGGTTACTATTTTTGAGTGAGTCAAGACAAGTACCAAGAGGGGATGTTACACGCTACAACTTGTCGTGTAGAGTTGCGAAAAGTAGAAGATGGTTCCACTTTCCTGCAACTTGTATCGCAATATTTCGTTGCGAGGCAAGTTGTAAAGTGGGAATGTTACCCGTGCAATTTCTTCTGCAACTTTCGTCTTGCAACGCCGTTGTGTTGTAAGTCGCAAGAAAAGTGCCTCGTGTAACATGGCCTTAAGGTGTATTTCTCGGTTGGTTAGTGACCCGTTTCAGTCCAGCAGGTGCTACTCAACTCAATAAATGTATCTGGCATTAGGAATTCCTCAAACGGTAAACAACATTAATCAATTGTGTAAATTGAAATATTACTTATGATTTGCGAGTAATAATGTCCAATTATTATATATATATATATATATATATATATATATATATACATGAACTGCGAGTAATAACGTTCAGTTATATAAATATATACATATATTCCAAAATTTTCTGAAGGTGCTTCAAAATCTGCATTGGATACTATCACCATGGAAATGGCAACAGAACTTGCTCCACATAAGGTTTGTTTATTTATTTATTCATTTATTATTTATTTATTTACTTGTTTATTCACTTGATTAAGTAAGCAAAAAATGTTTATTAAATCCTAAGAGACGCGGAAAGTTCTCAACTTATACCAAAAAAATGAAAACTTATATGTAGGTTTGCCACCCCATTCATAAGTCAGAGGGAGGAGACACTTGCCTCCCCATTTCCTACACCTGATCTGTTCCCTTCCTATGCATAATTTTGATTTTTTTGTTTGGGGACTTTTTACACTAATTGTTTGGCAATTGTTTAAGGGGAAGGTTTGGCTGGGGTTGACCGCGAGTCAAGTTCAAGTTGGGGAATAAAAATTTTTGGTCAGTTTACATGATAAAAACCGATTAAAAATTATCTGTTCTCTGTCACACCGAATGGATCAGTTGCAGTCTTTTGTATTACAGCTTTTAAAGTTACAAAGTATTCAAGATATAAAAAATTACTGTCAGTTGTTGAGAAAACACATTTCTTCTTGCCGTTGGTTGTCACTGTCACTGCGCTCAATATCTGATATTTGATTTGGTTTGTTAAAAGATTTTTACTGTTCTTCCGCTTGACCTCAAAAACGGCTGGAAATTTCTGTTTTCATACGGTTATAGAAACCCGGTTCTTAATCAATCACCATGCAGCTCTTCAAAATATTGGTTTATAAGATTAGATAATTTTAGAATCATCCTCAGAGTAATATGAAACAATAAATTCACATTTAGCCTACACTGCTGAAGTCAACTGAAAAAGTTGACTCGAGCGGGATTTGAACTCGCACCTTTGGTAATCCGGTCCGCCGCTCTACCTGTTAAGCTATCGAGTCCACAGGGACTGGAGGCGAGTTATTATCCAACCCTTGTGCACTTAAATCGTATAATAACTCGCCTCCAATCCCTTTAAAAAATAATAATAGCTTTATTTCTCTATTTCTGTTAATATACAAGTTAAACTATATTAAAATAAAAGTATTTATTAAAAACTAACCTATTTGTTAAAACTAACATTGGACAATTTTAAAACAATTCAAAATATTTATCTAAAAAAATGTATATAATAGGAAGACTGTTGTATTCCATTCCACCTGTTGTACTAAAAATTAAAGGCGTAAAAGTTCCTTGTTCCACTTCCATGACCCTATTGGCGTACTTGCGTTTCTTCTCATTCTCATGCTGCCTGTAGGCTTGCTCAGGTGTCTTCTCACGGTAGGAGTCTGCATATGGGTGGCAAACTCGGACATCAAAGTATACAGACCTCTGTCGCTCCCAGAAACCTCTGGCGTGTATACCGAGACGGGCATCGGAGGATCTATTCGCACCCCTGTTTAGGGTCTCTCCAGTTAGCTGCTGAAGAACCGCCTCCACCTCTACACCCTTGCATACTGTACCCAGCAGATCCGCTTCCAAGTTCCGAATCTCATTGTGACGTTGCATCAAGGAACCGCCCCTCCCACAAATCATCGCATGATCAATGTCAAATATATCTCCGCAAATGCACTTCTTCGGCATGTCGGAGATTTCCCAATTATATCTCATCTTGATAGCATCTCTAAATTCTCGCTTATTTAGATCGTAACCTAGATTTTTTAAGGGAATAACAGTTAGCCAGCTCGAAGCGCCTTTTTCCGACCCTAGCTCTACCGCTCTTAGAGATCTCGGTGTTAGATTGTTCTTGATCATCTCCTGTGTTTCCTTTAGGAGCTCTTTTTTCTTAGCTCTTGCCTGTAAATTTGCAGAGAGTATATCTGCCTCATCTGGAGGGTGATGGTCTTGAGTCACAATGCACTGTACCAGGAGTTCTGTGACGGTAACTGAGGCTTCGTATTCCAGAGATGACGATTCTGCTGGATTAGCGAATATGATAATAATAATAATAATAATAATAATAATAATAATAATGATAATGATAATGATAATGATAATAATATTAATGGTACTAGTAACGGTAACAGTAATGATAATGATAATGGTACTAGTAACAGTAATAGTTATTTTAATACTACTAATAATAATGATAATAATAAAAATGGTAATAATAAAAATGATAATGATAAAAATGATAATAATAATAATAAATACCGGGAAGATACGATGTAGATTTAAACGTCAGAGATTTATAAAACTTACAACTATTATGTAACATTTTCTTCCTCATATTTTTAGATACGAGTGAACAGCGTTTTACCTGGTCCTGTCAATACAGTGCAAATGGATGCATTTGAGGAGAATGAATTCAAAGCGTTTCTCCAAAAAACTCCAAGAGGACAATTTGCAGGTAAAATAAAAGTTGCAATCTGTAATACACAATTATTCCGCAGATAGTCTGTTTAATATGCGTGTTTGTGCACTTTTTTTAGCAAACTTATTTGGCATTTTCAGTCCAGGTGTACCATAAATTTCTACAACAGTTATCCCCTTCAAAGCCGTTGTCAAACGAGAAATATAAGTTACCACAAGTTAACTAGTGACGACTTGTCAAACGACAACAAAAGACTCTACAAATTTTGCCCTTCTTGTAGTTTCCCACGGCAATGTTTTGAAGGTAAAAAGTTCATCAGTAACTTGCTCCGTTTTTCTTTGAGTCTTTCTCGTCATAGTCTGTTTGATAATGGTTCTTAAAGACATCAACCTTATCCCCCTGTGCATGAACTACATTTGACTTAAAATTTGAATATCGCACAAATCAACAACCAGGTAAGCGTTTAGTCATATAACGAAGTTAGTCGTGAAAATGTGAATCGTCGACAGACACTGCAAACTCCCTTAGGAACAAAGTGTAAGAGCGGGGTAGAAGATGAACTCGGGTGAAGAATAATGATGTTAAAGCTACTCCGAGTGACGAACCATACCGGACAAGTAGAGAA
>JBAHVQ010088077.1:2252-26545 GCA_036872915.1 Nanipora kamurai | reverse complement strand
AGTTTACACGAGCCCGGGTCAAGCCAACCCGGGTTTACATGAAGAATTCAACAATATTTTCACGCCTTCACACCTCGCCAACCCGGGTCAACCCGGGTCTCGAGAAGGGTGCCCCGGGTTGGCGAGGTGTGAAAGGGTTGGCCCGGCTATCGTGTAAACGCTAATAGTAATTTATATGTAGACGGGTTGACCCGTGCTGACAAGCCAGCCCGGGTTGATAGCCAACCCGGGCTCGTGTAAACGGGGCCTAGGTAATTATAAGGTTTTCGAGAATCTTAAAATGCCCACTCCTCTATTTGTTAATATTGCAGAAGAAGAAACGAATAGAAAAATCAAATAATGTTCTTAAAAAGCCAATATGAAACTAAGCTTTGAGTAAAACCTTTTTTGTAAGGCATAAAAGCCATTTTTTATATCGAATCTGACTGCCAGAAGCTTATCGAGAGGTGGAGGACTGGAGGTCGGAAGGAAAGTACACTCAGGCACAGGATAAAGGAGCGCGTTTAGTCAAACGTATTATAAGAGCTGTATCACTCTTATCATTTGTACTGGAGCAGAGGGAATCCCACAAAAAAATAATTACCCCGAGTGCGAAGGCGAAGTCTGAGGGATATTTCATCTCAATCATCATTTCTTTGTGGAATACCCTCAAACAAAAGGTCTATAAATTATATTTTATACCAAAACAAATAGTGAATACTGTATAAAAATGGGCGAAACATTTTCATTTTTCTCCGTTGTTGACAGCAGCTGATTCTAGTGGATCACTCGACAAAGCGGCTGATTCGGAGATGAACTGACTGCTCACTTAGTGCAAATCTACTTCTTTGATTGAAGTACTTACTGTTGAGTTATAATAATAATGTTAATATATATCCCACTACATAGAGCTATGATTCGCTCGTGAATATTCATTTTATAGAGAACATTCCGGAAAAATGCCAAACATTCATGCACGAGTGCCAGAAAGCTTTGCTTCGCCACCAACCAGGCGTTTAAGTTGCAGATAATTTTCCCATCACTGAACTAAAACATTTTCCTGCTATTATTCGTGGTTTCTCACTGATAATCAACCCCCCAAATTTCATTTATAACTGAATAAACCGCCTCAGTTGACGAACTAGGCTCTGTCGACGGAACTGAAACGTGTTAATTTGTTTTTCTTTCTTGGTAATAAGAACTTGCGGGCACTGTTACCATTTGGCAACAGTAATTTTACTCTGGTAAACCCCAGACAACTTTACTCGTCAAGGGAAGACCTGCTGAAAACCTGCACGGTAAAGGGTTAAGCAACCAATCCCATATTAGCTTGAAGCAACATATTAATTTGTTAATTAGATTTCGGAAATTCCAGTTTGACACTGTTAATGGGTTTTGATATATCAAAAGCCTTGATCGGCAAGATATATCAAAGCTTGGGAAACTGCCAGAATTAAGGAATAGAAAAATTGACATTTCGAGCGAAGTCCCTTCGTCGGAGCGAAACATAAAATGACATAAAAACTAGGTGGTGTTTTATTGAGAGAAACATTCAGGCGAAGAAAAGTTGACCAATAGAATTGAAAAATTTAATTCTATTGGTCGTGATTATTCAGTTCTATTAAATTGTCATCTTATTGTCATATGATTTTTTTCTCCCCATAAAATACCACCTAGTTTTCCTGTCATTTTACGTTTCAATCCGACGAAGGACCTTTGCCCGAAACGTCAGCCTTTCCACTCCTAAGTTCTGTAAGTTTCCGAACTCCTTTTGGTTGTCTAGTAGTCGTTCAAAACTGTCTACTCATCATTCTATACTTATATCATTGTTTTGATATATCATGCTGTTGGGGCGTCTGACTATCATTCAGAAGATTGCAGGTTCTAATCTCGTCTAGAGCTTATAGCTTCTCTGAGTTCTTGGTTTTCCACAATTTTAAGGCGAAAAAATGACAAATGAAGTGACGAGCGGAAAAGGAAACTATCAAAAAAGTGAGAAAAAGCAGCGGAACGAATCCTTGAATTTGTTTGCATGTCTGCAAGCTACGTTGTCTGGTTAAACGAAGGGAGAAATGAATTGTCTTTTTTGGTGCAAGGCAAACTTTAGGGTTCGGTGAAAAGTTTCATCCAAAAAACAGCAAATGCATTTATCTAAAAAGTATTGAGGATAGTCGTTGAGCTGAAGTATTGTCCTAAAGTTCCAAACGAAAAGCGAAATGTGACGAGCAAATGTTAAAATAACGATTTAAAAGGATCCTAATTAATTAAACCTGCGATCTCTGCGAGATCATGGAATTCTAATATGAGCTCTATCCCAGTAGCATTAATTTGCTCTGAGCAGACATATTCCGCCTCTTCTCGCCATCTGTTACACCTTTTCATTTCCACGTCATCACAAACGCCAAATTATGTAAACGAATAACCTATATTCAGTTCTTCTAATACTTCATCTCATTTTGATAATGTTGCGTTAAAGGCAACGAAACTTTAGATATTTAATAAAAGTTTTAATAATTATGACTCATCTAGGTATTACTTTTTTATTGGGCTTTGATTTTCATTCGTCAAATTTTTTTCTGTGATGCATCCCATGAATTGAATACCAATCCGCCACGTGCGTATGACTGAAGCGTAAATTTTTGGGCTGATTGAAAGGAAGCGATCTTATCCTGAACGAAAACACAAGCACATTGTTAACACAAAGTTTGGCCGTGACTTGTTTTTATACAAAGATCTCGTGCCAAGGTCATTTACATCTAAAACACTTCTTGGGTGGACCGCCAGAATATAGAAATGAATTTCAGTGAGATTCAGACAATTACAATGGATAGTTTACTGTGCAGATAAATACCAGGTGATTCAAAGTAAACCTCATACAGGCTAAATTCGGCACCAATTCGTCCCTCTAAATATTTCTCAAACCGAGGTCATCGTATGGATTTCGTAGAATTGATGCACAGATTTTAGGTTATTTTATTGGTTGTACTGTCGACTTGAGAACGAGGAGAATTCTTCTCTTCGTCCACGTTAAGACTTGCAGCATTTAGTACATGAGATTGTCGTTAGCGTCTTCTGTATCTGAGTACAAAATATTGGTTGCATATGATGACGTATTTCTGGCTCATGATTTGTTATGATTATCTGTAATTATATAAGTGTAGACAAATGCTGTCACGATCGTCCAGAGTATAACGTAAGGCATTGGTTAGATAACAATATACGTTGTCGCAAGATTCACCTCGTTCGGCCACTAACTCGAAGCAGTTTGCGTTAACTTGCCGCAAATTTGCGAATTTTCAAATTTGGATACGATTTTTAGAGGTTTTCTTTTATTTATGTCAACTTGCGTCCAGGTTCCTCAATGGCCTCGATACAATTAAGTTCATTCACGTTTATGCAAGTAATAGGTGATTGAAGAGAATGTTACAGCCACCTTTCTCTGTCGTTTGTACGGCGGGACCTTGGTCGCTGAGGGTAGATTAGCTCGTATAGTCAACTCGTGCAAGTTATAACTTCTGTATTGAATTGACACTATTCTAACATGTTCTAGCTCTTTCTTTCTCTTACAGCCACTCTGTCTCATCTTTTTCCTTGTGCTCAGAGCAACAGTTCTTACTGTTATTTTTTTATGCGCGAGCATCACGTCTTTCAACGTTATTTATTGCACTTTTAAAATTATGATTTATTGCACCTTTACAATTACGATTTATTGCACCGTAGAGATGCCGAGATGACAACATATGCCATCAGGTACGGCTCGCTGTTACATTTTGGGGGGATTTTAGCCCCCTAACCTCTCCTTGCATTGACTTGAGTTCTCCTTCGGCTAAGGCGAAAAGGAGGATTGATGAAAGCAAACTACTTTAGGAATAATTTCCTGGTAAACTACTTAGCCCAGTGCAACTTCTGATTAGATAATTATGAAAAATCGAAATGAGTAATTTGCAGTAAACTCTTTGAATTCTCCTCCAATACTTACAAATTCATCACGGAATGAAGAGTTTCCTAAAATCACTCAGTGGTAATGACACGACCATAATGGCTTGGGGTTTTGTAGCGCAACATAATTGGAAAACGAAAATATCAAGAAATCTTTTTTATTCAAAAATTGCAAGACATCTTTTTTTTCTAAATTAAAATGGAATTCAAGTTCTATAAACGATTGTCGCAGCAAAAACGTTGCGCGATTCCCTGTTGGCAAGGGATTTTACACCCTCTCTCTTTTTTTTTCTTGTAATCTTGTTGCGCTGCAAAATTGCAGGATCATTTGGGTCAAAAGATACCTGTTGTACTAGCACCCTCACGGGCTATGTAAAACTTTATTTATTGCGGCAAAAGGAATGACGAATAAACAGTATATTTTTTATAACCTTCATGATATTTATCATCTATCATCTACAAAATTTGTTATCCGTCAGAAAAACGATTTTCTAGATAAATAGTACAAAGAAAGCAGCTATTAACATGGAACAAGAGGTGAAAAATTTCTGAAGATGAAATGGAATATCTGACTAATGTGTTGGAATATGGCCAAACATACTTTGTTAATTTTTGTAATGGTAACATATACAGTGTCTGAACCAATGCCACTGGTGCAGTCGTTAGGTACAGCATTAGGAAGGGTAACAAACTCTGTGCACACTGATTTTAGCGTGTCGACCTTATTAAATCAACACACATACTAACACACTAATGCATGTTAAATACTAATGTTAGCTCTGCTCCTATTTCTTTATTTTGGTGTCATTAACTATTTGCGTCCACCTTTTCGACCATATGCAATACAGTACTTTCTTTATCAAACAAAATTATTGTCTTTAGACTGTTATTGTACATGTCTTTCACTCTGTATAGTTTACTACATCATTTACCGTGTGAACCACTGGTCCGAACTGATGGATTTACAAGGCGACCCGTAAGAAATCCTATGCAGTTCGAACCTGAATGTTGATTTTACTTGTAATTCGAATGCATATAAATGTTCATGATTAGAGATTATGGCTATGTTAGGGATACAGGCCACTTGAACCAAGTAAATCAAAGGAGCAGTGTTCGTAAGTAAGGACGATTCCGCCGATTCGATTTACAAGTACTAATAAGGTTTGAATTCTTTTGCTTGTTCTTCATGAACTATAAATGAGTAGATCTAGTACGAGTATTGTAATTATATATGTAAACAAGTTTGAAATAATCTGGAAAATTTGTGAATTTATTTTTCGAACGTCTTAAAAGCAAGAACGATATGTACCTTGAGGTTAAAGCCAGGAACAAAGAATTATGACAAATCGTTACTCTTAACACTTACTACTTCTTTAACACATGATTAGAATGCAAATACTTACTTGTGGCACTTGCCATGGTAAGGAATCCAACAAAAGCAATGAAAATAATGAAACGCATCATGGTGGAACGATTAACAAAAATATTCCCCTTAAAGGTCTTCCTAAAGGTCTTGACAATAAACTAGTGCGTGACCTTCCTCTCAAGTCTTACTGTTAAAGTCTGACCTCCCCACAAGAGATTTTAGTTAACCAAACAGGTTTAATTACGTAAACGGTTTCTCCTTGTTTGTCTTTGTTAAATGAAGAATCCTTTCAGTCACTGATTATTTTTAACGAATGAGAATTTGAAAGAGATTTAATTTCATTAATTACAAAACATGTGCACAAAATTAACTTGAAATATCTAGCCATCAACTAGTGCATGGGGAAGTGAAAGTTCATAGACTTTGGACACGGTCAGACGTCTTGATTGCCGACTCGAATCACGACTAAGAACGTATCACCCTAACGTTTACTAGTTCTGAGCTGTTTATCAATCCAGACATCTGGTTGAGTGATGACAGAAGGTCTGCTTGTAAGAGAAGGAATTTGAAGTAAAATGGTTCGGCTAAATTATTGCGTTCCTTATTTCGAGGAAGACAAACTCTTTACTTCGGCCCTGCAGCACTTTGACTGGTTACGTCTGTAGTTTCAGTATTGCGAAGGTAGGTGTTTTCAGATCTTTCCATCAGGATTATCGTGTAGGTACATGAAGTCAAATTTACCTTCTTTTCCTTTTTCACCATTTATATTCGAATTTCTGTGTAGGCTATTGGTCGGAAAACTAGATCAGTTGAGCAGAGATTCTGGACAAATGGACTAACCATGCTTTTTTGGAGGATCTTTTTGAACCCTGTTTATTCCAGAATAGAAATGAAAGATTTCAACGAATAGTGATTGCCAAAAGGAAAATAATGATAAACTCTAAAACCAGAAAAAGCTTGACGACGGCGATCTGGGCTCTACTGGGTTAGAATTCACTTACGTCGTCGACTCACAGTTTACCTCTGGAAATAGCTTGAGCTTAAATTAGTTTTTGTAAAAGCTATACCATCTCTTTGAACCCCAGTATTAAATTTCGTCCTTTTTATACACTGAATTATTTCATTCATTGTACATTTTCATTGGTCGTTACCCATGACCTATCAAAGAGCAGACCCACTGAGGGCGTCATTTAGGGCGCATTATTTTGTGATTATTCGGGAATAGCAATCGACGCAATTCCGCCTTTTTGGGACATATTCCAGCTAAAGTATTAATGAAATTGTGTTTCTTTTACTTTGTTTTGAGGGATAATTTGCCGAGAGCGAAAAATTTGAGGATTTAGTCGAAAAACATAGAATTTTCTTTCGGAATTCTGAAATATGAATAATCAAAATAGGTCCAAAAGGATACAGCCTAAAACAGTGAGCCAATGAGATCTCTCGGCGTGATATCATGAGCCAATGACGAAGTTTCAGTTATACAGATCACGCTTCACGTTAGATGACCGTCCATGTGCTTTCAGTGCCTCGAAAATTAGTTTTATTTGTTTTTCTGATAAAACAAATATATTTCATTTTACTTTGCCTGTCTGGTTATCGATTCTCTCAAGACGTCACAACGTACGTGTTAAGAACTTTCGTCTGTCAGTGATCACAAGACTATCGTCTCTTCACTTGGGCCTTCTTTTGGTCTTCACCACGTTGTGACATCATCTGTGCATCTATAACTGAACAGACAACGAAAAAATCGATCATTCGAAGTCTGGTTGTATTTTTAAATAATTAGACTTCTTTTTCCGAAGAACCGATAGTTCTTGCCAAATAAAAGACGCTTGCCATTGACTAATTGACTTCCGCCATTTTGGAAATATTCCCGGACACTGAGAGTGCTTTTCTGACTATCCTGCTATACTTAGGGATAGTATCAAACTGGGGGAGTTTGAGAAGTTGTCAATCATGCACCGACTCATTTCTACGGAGCTTCTTTATTGCGTATTTGTTTGTGTTTCTTTTTTGTTCTTTCTTATTCTTTTTCTGGTGTTGGATGTTCACCAAGTCAGTGAAGAAAAAAGATCGCAAATAGCAAGGGAAAGAAATTTCTCCCCCTGCTTCCTCCAGCTCCGCGGTGGTTGACCTTGAGCAGAACAGTTCGAATAGAACACAACAACCCGTCGATTGTTGTATTTACATCATACTTGCCAACCCTCCCGATTTTGGCGAGAGACTCCCAATATCTCAGCAAATTTCCCGTCTCTCGACTTGACTGAGAAATCTCCCGATAATCGGATATCAAACAATTTCAATCGAATGGAATAATTTCCCGGCGCTTTGTAAGTTATTATGGAGCAAGCTGTAGCACCCTTCTGAGCGCATAGATATCTGGTTTCAGTCCTGCTTTAAATACGAGGAAAGATACACCAAGAAACAATATTGAACCAGGTCACCTCTCGGAGTTAGCCAGGTAACACTCGGAAGCATACAAATGATTCATTATGGTACTGTATAGCGTTACCTCCGGTGAAATCGACCTTCTGTTCCTGCCGGCTATTCTTTTCGATTGTAAACGCATTGCTCAAAATATTCAGCAATTTACCGCAAGTCAACATTGAAAAATGAAACGATCTAAAGATCAATCAATCTGCAATAATACACTATATTGATTACATAGTACACAGCATGTGCTTTGCTGAATTCTAAGTTTAATACTGATGGCTGCTTGGTGGACTTTACAATGCCAGCAGAAATGATTACTGCTGCGAAAAAGGCCACACCTATATGAACGTTGAACAGCAAGTGGTTGGCTGTTCCAAACTGTAACATGTGTTATAATAAAAATTAACGCCCAGCAAATAACTTTAAGAAAGACCATGACATTGAGGTTAATAAAATACTATAATACTAACGTTTTGTTACAACCAGTAACATCATCAGAGCGAAATGATTACAGCAATAATTTCTCGACTTAATTGACTTAACGATTACAGACAGGTAGAATGATTGAGGCACACCGGAAACATAGATGAGCAGTAGGACAACTTCCGCTTCGTGACCACGCCCAATTCAAAATGGCAGACATAGATGAACCATACATTGCCAAACTTACTGATACATACGGAATTATGCTGCTTCTCCAGTAACGTAAATGATGGGTAAGAATATGATTTAGTCAACTTACCCACTCAAAACTCATTAATTTACAATACGTCTATTTTAAGGGGATGTTCACGAAACCATTGAGACTATTGATCGCTTTGTGCAATCAGTTTTCCTTCTTGGAGTGGACTTAGTGAAAGAAACAGAGCAGGAACAAGGATGCGAACGTGGCTCAAGTTTCGAATTTATTGATTCGAAGATGTGCTCAGAGCACCGTGCTTCAAATTATTTTCAGCAAAAGATTCAGGTATAGTTTCTTCAGAGAGCACTTTGAAATGAATATTAGTTTATTAACTTATCAGGACCTGTGCAACTGGAGCAAGTTTCTAAAGTTTGATCCAAGACATCCCTTTTAATGTACGTCGCTCCAGCGAACAGGGAGGAAGGAGGAGGTATAGGAGTATACAGGAGCTATAGGCATATACCAATAGCTCCCAATGCACCACTTCGACGTACCGAGTGTTAGAGACTGAGATGAGTTTGGGGGTTAAATATCAAAGTTTTTGCATTCATCATCATGGACTTGCTAAGGATTTCTTAGTTGAAAATCGAACAGTTAAAGGAGATTTGCAACTACATGGGTTGAGACTAACTACATGAAAAGAACTTATGTCATTTCTCTGTGAAATTTTTCACTCCTTTCACCCCCAAACTCGCACCAGTCCCTGAATGCTCGGTACGTTGAAGTGGTGTATATACCAATTGTAAATATGTAGCAAAGGTCCTTGGTGATCCGATTGTATGTATGCCAACAAAAATGTAATTGTACACCGGTATGCTAAAAAATTTTAAAACGTGTGCCAAAGATATGTGGTGTAAACCCCCATGGAATGTAGACTAGGTGCTGTATAGGCAGTTTTGAAGAACTTGTAGAAAACCAATATGAGTTGGTAAACTTAGGATAGCAGGGCAGACAAAACAGCTGTCTGATAGCCTGTGGCTGGTGGAGCTACCCATCAGACTAGTAGTTTTTGATCACAAGCAGTCTGACAAGCAAAATTGTAGCCTGTGTAGAAAAATTGACATTTTGAGCATAGGCCCTTCTTTCCTTGGAGTGAAGTGTAAAATGACATGAGAACATTGTTTTATGTTTCACTCCAACGAAGGACCTTTGCTTGAAACTTCAGCTTTTCTACTCCTAAGCTCCGGCAGTTTTCCAACCTTTTTTGTTTTGTACTTTTTTTGATGTAACCGATAGTTTCTAGTCTTTATTTCTTTTGCTAAACTTCAGTACATTTTAATAATTCTTACACTAAATATTTACTAGGAAAATTTGCTAGTTCAAAGCCCATTTTGGAAACAATCCTATTTTTATTCAGACAATTGTCTGAGTCATAAGTGTTGCTTTAGCCATTGAGCTGCTGGGACTCAGACTGCAGAGTGAAATTACATTCCACAGTTGTTCAACTGTACTATTTACAGTTTGGTGCTAGTACCTGAAAATGCTGTATGGCATGTGCCCCAGGCCCTTGCATATTGGGCCCCTTCTTCATACATCACTGTGTTCCATTACAGTCACTGGTAAACAAACATGTGATAAATATTAGAAATAAATACCAGAAATAGTGTCAACAGAAGTGTAAAATATTTCAGTTTTGATATTTTTTTTTAACTAAAACCAAAAAAACTTTGTTTCTGATCACAAGACAAACAAAAACCAAGTTAGTAGGATTGGAAATTTTTTTTTTGTATATGTTTTTTTTATTATAGCAGCTTCATATAATCAGTAATATGACTGCATCCTCCATGGAAATCATTGGCTTAGAGTTTATGAGCCCATTAAATATCAATGATATATCACGAGAAAACCTAGTTTAGACATGCTTTCCAATGATTTCCCAGCACAAGTGGAGAGTGCACATAGAATGAAGGAAACAAGATAGTGGCCATGCAAATGCCAAGAGATTTAGTCCTAAAATACAGTAGAAATGGGAACAAAGTATTCTAGTTTTAATCTGTTGTTGACCAAGGGGTATCCCTTTGATGAGTAAAATTGTCTGGTGTTAGACAGAGTAAAATAATAAAAGTTGCTGGTTCGAGGTGGTCTGGTAAACAAACAGTTAAGAGGAGAGATGGACAGATAGGTTTCCTAACCCATTGTTGATGGAGGGGTCTCCCTTTGACCAATAAATCATCTGGAATTGGAGTAAAATAGAAAAAAGGGACTGGGTTTGGGTAGCCTAGTAAACAAAGAGTTAAAAAGGATGAATATAAAATTTTTAGGGTCACAGTGTTTTTTAGATGTGGTTGGGTATTTGGTAACATATAATATTTTTTGGCCTAACATGTTTTTGCCATCAGGATAAAATGCAATGTTTTTATTTAATATGCAAAGTTTTATGTGACAAAATTGTGCCACAGCTTTTGGGCAGAAAAAATATGCATAAACAATTAAAGATGAAATATAACATTCTAATAAGTGTTTGACAACGTATTCCTGCTGCAGTGATAGGTCAATGCATGGACCTGAAGGGGAGTAATGTTGCACAAGGGAGCCACCACAAACTTAATCTAGCTCTTAACACTAAACATGAACTCAGTTCATATGGGAGCTTGGTAAATCTCAGATTTACCAGTCATCAGAAGGCTGTGGGTTTGATTCCCATCTAGGGCTCAGAAATCGTTTTTCTGAGAGAACGAGCTTGATGAACGTCTACTAGTCGTCTTAATCCAGTTCTGTTGGACCTGATTGGCTAATCAGGTTATTTTTATTAAGTTTTGTAGATCAGATGTCCATAATACCTCTACAAATGCAGATGACACTCAACTCAGGTACCTGCCGGTATATCAAATTGACAAAAACATATTATTTCCTTCATACTTTAGCCAATTATTATACTGTAAGTAAGCTTGTTAGACAATATGCTTGACCTTGTTAACGCTAGTGTAAAATAAGCTTATTAATGATAAAGACTGTTCAAAAGTGAGGTTACAACCATAAAACTGAACTGAAAGCTGTAACTGACTCAATGAAGATAACTGTCAAAAACAACTCACATCAATGTACAATGTGCGCAAACTAAACGGAGTACGTTTTCAACATACTGTACAAGTGTCATAAATTGCTTTAATTAGTAAATATATTTTACTGCTTTACACTAGCATTTTTATACCACTGCATGGTGTACCGGTATTTCATTTCCAGAAAACGATTCAGACATTTTGTAGCCTCAAAAGCCGACCTGGTATTTAGGCTGAAGGGTAAGGAGAGATTAAGAAGTGGAATTGACTATAATGCAGATGGCTCCCTTGAAGGTAACTAACCAAACTGTCCAGCATCACTTTGTACTTCTTCTTTTATCAGTATGCATGCTGATAATGAAATGTGGTGCTTAAACCTAGATGAATGAAGGAGGATGTTAAGCTTTCACATGTACCTTAATTACATCTTATTCTACCATACTGTATTTCTATACCTGCTGCCTAGATTGTCTGTCTCCACCAATCCACTCACCCACTTTTCCCCAACCATCTTTCTTCTTTGGCATCTAACAACCTATTTATTTCTCTATTTGTTTAGCTGTTCAACCATCCATCCATCCATGCAAATATCCACACAAACTATCCATTCAATCAATACAATTCATATAGCTATCCTCTCACCCACCTGTTCATCCATCCATCCATCCATTCATCCATCCATTCATCCATCCATCCATTCATCCATCCATCCATCCATTCATCCATCCATCCATCCATCCATCCATCCAAATATTCACCCAAACTATCCATTCAATCAATACAATTCATATTTCCATCCACTCACCCACCTGTTCACTCATTCATCCATCCATCCATCCATCCATCCAAATATCCACCCAAACTATCCATTCAATCAATACAATTTGTATATCCATCCACTCACCCACCTGTTTACTCACTCATTCATCCATACCCCCATCCATCCTCCCACCCATAAATACACTGACCCACCACTACTAACACATCCAACTCACTACTAACAAGCCTTGCTATGAGGGGTGTTGGTGGCACAGTGGTAGTGCAGGTGTCTTTCACCTCTGTGACTAGGGTTTGATTCTGGCTACGCACAGTTTTTCTGATTTAAGTTACCTTGGTCACATGTGAGAAGAGTGTTGTCCAATTTGACTCTACCAAACATCGCAGGTTTTCTCCGGGTCCTCCGGTTTCCTCCTGTAGTAGCACTGGACCCATCAGAGATGGACCTCTAGGGATAACAGCGTAGTTTAGCTGATAGGGTTATCCAGTATAAATAAAGAAACTTTACTTTAATTACTTTGAAATACCAGTAATTTACTTGTTATATAACCTTGTTTTAATCAAACTAGTCTAAGGCAATTCATTGATAAACCTAAAAAACAATGTTTCATCCAATATTTAAACACAGAGAAGTGCGTTGAAAAAAAGAAGATGAACCCTAGTTTTTTAAGGAAGCACCTTTCCACATATTTAATCTAGTCTGTCAAATAATTACACATTTTACTAGAAAATCTGGTTGAAAACTGTGTGAATCTTGAGCTAATTAAGATCACATACAGTAGGTTGCAATACAGTGCTGATTTCCTCTGTTTTAGTGTAATGAAATGAATTATCGATAAATTTGAATATTGCAATTTCTACTAGCTCATCACAGTGACTGTACATTCAACAATACCTGTCTTTGATTTCCAAAACTTTTTGATTAACACTGTAGCTTATCACCTCTTTGCATCGCATATTCCTCCGCTTGAATTTGGAATGCAAGTGTCACCCTGCGTTAGGAGAGCTCAAATGTTTCAGGTAAATACTTATCGTTTGATTAAGTTGTATCTTTTGTCCTCACAATAGTTTCCAGTCCTTAATTCTAACAATAGTTTTCCCTTTAAACGTCCGGGACTGGATATACCGTTCCTCAATCAGGTTACAAAGAACGTGTATGCACATACTACGCGAAGTGTTCCTACTTTGAGGTCACGACATTGTTGCAGTTTTGATTAATTATTTAATAAATTTCGAAAATTTCATTGCAAACTTCCTACGAATTTTAGTAGACGTTTGCATATGTACCTTCTGAGTTTCCTAATTTTCCGAACTTCTCGTTTTTGACTGAGCGATAAAATTTGATAATAAAACTTATCCTCCAACAACAACTTACGGTACGGAACAAGGAATAAGGGTGGTTGTAACAGGACGTTAGGAACATACAAAAAACCCAAACAGAAAACTTTAAAATTCTTCCAAACAACGTTAGCAAACTTAAAGTCTTAGGAGGTTTTGCTGATCAAATTGTGGAACACCATGGGCTCAGAAAAGCTAAAAAAATACAAAAGAAGAATACTCAGAAATACAAATTAGGAAATTTCTTTGGAAATTCGAAGAGTAGTTTTCCAAATTTACAACGTATATACTTAATCAAAATTCTAGTATTGCTAGTACTCAGAGAAAGAACACTTAACATAGTTCCCATATAACTGTGGTCATAACATTTGTACTACTTTTCCCCGGCGAGGTAGCAAAGCTACATATATGGAGATTGGGGTGTGGCGTATGTTGTAATGCAACTGTATGCCATTTACTGTTAGCTGGATACTCCGATTAACCGAAAATTTCGGTACTTTCACTTTCAAATTTTTGCAATAATATGGAGTATTGATCACTTCAATATTCCATACTTTGGTACTCGTACCCGTGGGGTAGAAATATCCTGAAACGAAGGAACCGGAGAGTTTGGGACTCATAAAAATTGGCACGGGCTCCAACGTATTATATATTACGGAGTCGACTGGTATCTCTAACAAGAATTTAATACTTTCTGTAGCAATAATGTAGGAAAATATACGGTAAATAACTTCACTGAATTAGTACATGTACATGACCATGGTTAGCTTACAAAATTTTATTAATAAAACAAACGGTTTCAACATCATTACTTGATGATGACCAGCTTCGTCGAAAACTTTATTTTTTTCAATAATAAAATTCTTTTAGCTAATCATAGTCACTTGCTGTGGTTTAGGGACTTTCAGAGATTTTTTTATCCCTTTTTTGGAACCTTTCCCCTTGTTTAGATTTTTAGCGCGTCGAAGGCGTCCACGTTAGATTTAGTATCATTTCAAATAAACGACAAATTTTTTAATAGTAAACATGTTTCGGCATATTTATACCATCTTCAGTACAGTGGAAGAGATCTAGTTATTATTTACAATTGGATATATAATCATAACATGTCAAGTGATGTAGATATTATAATAATATATTATATTATATTATTATAGTATCTATATTATAATATTATATCTTGACATGTTATGACTATATATTCAATTGTAAATAATAACTAGATCTCTTCCACTGTACTGAAGATGGCACAAGTATACGGAAACATGTTTACTATTAAAAAATTTGTCGTTTATTTGAAATGTCTGAAACCTTGATTTACGTTGTAAAATAATGTATATATGATTTATCAATGTATATATAATTAAGATGCCGCTACTTCACCTACAGAAATCATTGGATTTACCAGCTATTAATTGTCCAAGCGACAGATTGCAAAAAGTTTAGGGGAAAATCCCTCTGTAAACCTTCTAACTACATTAGCTAAGAAGAGAAAAAAATCATGAATCGGGCCTTAGCATCGGTAACCACTGAAAGGCCTCGCTTTCATGAAATAGTCATCTGTAGTTTCGTGAGTGAATTCATTCGATCTCGATCACGTGCGTCAGGATGAAAAAAACTCGCAGCAAAAGTCTCCAATGTAAACGGGTCTCAAATCTTCACTTTCGTTACTATCGTTACTGCTTCCAAGACCCTAGACTTCTTTGAAGTACCGTGTATGTATATACAGTATAACTGATTTAAGAAAAACAAATGACATTAGTGTGTATTAACTCTTTCCTGTCCGAGGACTTTTCCCATAACGAGTAAAATCGTCTCGCGTTAGCCAGAGTAAAATGCTAAATGAAGTCTCCATAGGTCATTGAGGACCTGGGCGGACAGGAAGGAGTTAATACTTTCATTCGTTTTTAACTTACAAACAGTTAGTCAAAAATTGTTTTTGCACAGATTTTGAAAGTGGGCGACCTTATTTATGGAGAAGTCGTTGGCAAGAGGCCTTTTGGTGTTTTTGTAAGGATCACCTCTTTAATTTACGGAAGGAATCTGGATTTTAACGGAATTGATATTCAGGTAATTTCAAGATTAAGGAAGATAATTTTCGAGCCTATTGTGAAACAGAATTTGAGCAAATTACGTGAAAGTTTTCCTTCCTCACAAAGGAGCAACTGGTCGGAGCCCCTAGGTGATCAAATTTCTTCACATTGAGCATATCACTAATATTTAAATTAGTAACTTTGTTAATGCCTAATCTAATTGTAAATGAAAATTATAGTTGCTTGTCAATACAGCCCGAGGAAATAAAATAATTCCCAAATATGCCATTCAAATTTCCTTTAATTTGTTCTAAATAAATGGAAAGTTAACTTCACGGAAGAGTGAAAGAGACATTCAATCAAAAGTGAAAATTTCTGTTCTGCTGCTTTGATGATATTAATCGAGCTAGTATAAGTACAAATCAACACGGGTTACAAGTATGGTAAAATGTAGAAATTGTGATGCATAGTAATGCATTTTACGTATATAAGTAGTTTACATGTTTATTCATTCACCCAAACATTTTACTGAACAAAACTGCAGCCCTTGAAATTCGCGACGGCATTAAGCAATTGCCGTCGTGATTGCCGCCGTGAATTGCAAAACTTGCGTTTCACGACGGCACTTTTTTGCCGCCGTGATTGCGGTGAATAAGGTTTTATTATTTTTTTTAATTTTCTGCTTAAATCTACAGGATTACAGGGTATACAGTTTAACTGTATGACACATCAGAGTATCTTAGAGAACGCTGATAGTTGTTTTTTTTATTCATTAAGTGTATGTCACCCTTCTTTAATTTAAGTGAGCGCAGCTAATCTCACTTGGATATTTTAATCATCTACAGGCGTTGTGCCATAAATCCGAGTTGGAAAAGGACCATAAATCACGTGAACATTTAGATCCAGTTGATGATTTTGAAATAAATGACATGGTGCGAGGTGAGATGATGGTATTTTCATGGCAATCCATTCTCAAACTGCGGGTGTTTTTTTAGTTACTTTAAAAGATTTAGATAACAGAGTCTAGCTCGACTCTGTAGGTAATAGAGTCTGGATCCTGCCACGGTGTACTAATGATGGTTTTGATACCATTTCTTCTTTGACTCTCCAACATTTCGTAGACATGGTTGTTGATCCTTGTAAAGTTTTCTCGAACATCTGGCATAGCGTGTTGCGAAAAAAGTTTGAATTTATCCTGTATCATGGTACAGGAACAACATGAAATCCATTATTCTCACTCACGCTATACTGGCGTGAATTTTCGGTGCCACAAATTAGTATTCTCCATTAAAACAATTTGCAACAAAAATGTGTACTAATAATCTTGTTTCTAACACGGATCGTATGTTCCTTTGCTCAGTTGAAAAATCTTGCAACTACATGTGTGTCATCCATGGCTTTTTCTCAACTGTTCTACTTCATATGAGTTTGAGCAAATTTTAGATTAAATTTTCATTAAGGTCCGAGAAAATTCAAAAAACGATTCAAAACCTGTTGCTAAACTTCGTGTCACGTGACATATTGCGCGCGTGAAAAACCTCTTTTCTGACTCAATATATTTTGCAGATTTTAAAAAGCTTAGTTTAGAGCCAAAATTCGAACAGGAAATAGGTAAAAATGGCGAACATTTTCATAGTAAACATATGTCTTATATTTGAGGGATCGGACCGAATAGAGTCATGGTAACTAATAATTTCAGGCTGTACAACCATTAGATCTCCAAAATTAACCATACCCCATTTCTTGTTTTAGGTGTGATCTGTTCTATATCGGTGGAAGAAGAAAGAATAGCCATCTCCTTTCGATCTTCAAAAGTTCCTTCAGAATATGGAAGCATTGAATTGGTAAGTAGTGACGATATCGGTGCCATCGGTTTGCAAGGGGAGTACAACGTTCATCCTTTAGTCGTTTATCTGAGCCAAGTATACAACCGTGCCGATATTCTGAGTATAATATTCCGACTTGCATACAAACTACAAGGCATAATTTGCTGCTTTTCTTTGTTTTACGAGGATAACTATTTTTGGAATCATGTTTTTTTCAAATCTAGAATTCTGTAACTGTTGGAAATCGTTTTCTCACTTCTTTACAAAATATTGCGTGATTCATTGGACAATGGAACTCGAGAGAAAAGCTGACATGGTAGACGCTCAAAGGCTGGTGAAGCCAATGCCCAAGAGCGCTCTTTCTTAGATAATTTTAATTGTACTTTTCCTTTTCCTTCAGGGAGTGGTAGAAGATACCGATGAACATGCAAACAGGTGCGAATTAAATCATATACAAACATCAGCGTGTTGTCTAATCATACTAATGGTGATTACACACACACAAGTGTCAGGCGACTAGAGGACGTTCGTCAAGCTCGTTCTCTAGTCGTCTGATATTTACCAAGCTCCCACATGAGCAGACTTTCTGTTCAGCATTTAAGTATGACACAAGTGTGTTGCGACCAATTTGTTTGTGTAGATTTATCCAGCGGCGAAATTGCATCATTAGTAGCTAACTTAGACTATTTATGTTAACAGTCTCTCGTGTATTTGTTGCTAAGCAACCTAGTTAGCAACCTAGCAAGCAAAACCTAGTAAGCAATGTTCGAACTTGGATGTCCATATAAGGCTTCCTTTACTTTGTCACTATGTGACATGCATTTTTTCGTCATTTTTTGAGACATTACATTTTACGAACGTGTTTGGGAGCAAGCTGTAGTTAGCCAAATTTCACGTAAGGAATCAACTCAATTACTCAAACGCCTCACTTGTTCCATGATTTTATTGATTTGCTGATCCGGTCGAATGCAGACTAGTTTTAACGTGAACGAAATACAACTTGCACATCAATCTGGAGTACAACTCTGTACACTGCCGGTTTGTTAAACGAAAATTTAACTGTACAACTTGTTCAGATGTCTATGTACGTTGTTCTTAAAGAAGAGTTATGTCTTTTCAACAAAGTTCCAGTTTTGTCTCCTGTTTTGTTTGTTTTTTTCTTTACACAAGCGGAATGGTGAACGGTCCACTTCGTTAAAACAAATGTCTTGCATTTCGTGTTAAAGCCATCGGCACTTGTCTAAGGAGGAAGTTCGCTTGAAACGTCGGACTTTTTTATCTAAATCTCGGCAGTTCCTTGTGTCCTTGAAATATACACGTCAATTGCGTGTGAGTAAAATTTGTTCCCAAATTTAAACGTCGCACTCTTGTTTTCTGGTATGCACTGTATTCATTTGGCGTGTATTTTTGTTAATCATTCGTGGTCTACTGCCATGATTTATTGTGAAGGTTTATTTATGCTCAAAAGTTATTTTGAATATTACACATCAAACGTTCAATTTGGACATTGTTCTTTTAAGATTATGCTAAACTGCTGTTATTCACTGTTTCCGAATGGCAATAATTTATGTATTTACTCGGGTTAATTATTCGAAGCGTTTGTGTGTTTGTAATGACAGATATTGGGTAAAAAGGAAACAAGAGCTCATCGAAAAAAGGACACGTGTGATTTTTGGTTGTTGTTGGTTGGTGAGGGCGTTGTTGAGACGTTTGTATTTTAACGTGTCAAGAATAAAGTTTACAGAATATAAAATCTCCGATGATTCCTTTTTGGCGCTTGAACCTATTGACTGTTCTGTAGTGTGAACTTGGTCCTTCGACGTTTTTTCAGTTCATTCGCGAACATTCACCGTGGCGACCATTTTCATGTTCTATCTACATCTGCAGAACAAGTAGCATTTGGCGTACATGTATATTGGTCTTGTTGAGTAAATTCGTTTCAAGTTACACAGTAGTCAGATTCGCCAGGTTGATTATTTAGGTAAAGAAAATGAGGGCGAGCTGTGGACAAAACAACTGAAAACAATACTAGGGAGAGAAAGAATTCCCGTCAGGGGCTTAGAAAATTTTTCTGAGTAGATTATCTTGAGCATGCGTAAAACAAACATCATATAACAACCAAACTACCACATTTTCATAACATCAGAGAAAGAACAAAACGTTTGAAAAGAACAGAGAAGAAGAGAAAGAACAAAAAAGTGTGAATTTTTTGAAAGAAGATTTCAAGAAAAATCATGTTCTAGATGCCAGTAGGTCAGCAATCTTAGCGTATTAACGAATACTAAACTGTGAGACAGCCAATCAGATTGCAATCGACAACAGTGAATGTGTACTAAAGAGCTAGTCCTTGGTATTTAATCAGTATTCTTACAAATTTTCCCGTTCTTCAGTTTACTGCTTTACTGCCAGATCTTTCCCTTTATCGAGTAAAACCGTCTGGCATTAGCCAGAATAAAATAATAAAAATCCCCCGTGGCAATGAAGGAGTCAACCAGTCCTCACCTCAACTTCTTCAAATGCCCTTGTTTTCGTTTTTTTCTAATTTATAGAATCCAGTCCTTTGACGAAGATAGAGACTACAATGACTACTTGGAAAAAGATCCTGGATTTTCCAATCCTAGAAATATTCAGACATTAACGAATGTTCTGGGAATCAAAAGTAAACCTCCAAGCTCTTTGCTGAGGTCGTGTCAGCGGTACGTAGTGTGTACTTACATTAAAAATGAACCGTCTCGATCAGGTTCAGTTATAATATCAGCTTTATTTCACAATGAAACTAAAGGGTTGAATTTAATGAGGATACAAGGACTTGTTAAATTTTCTAACCTTTAAATTTAATCTTTTTTATCATGTTTTTATGTCTCAAATGTCTTCGAATTTTTTCATTTTCATATCTAACGGTCGACACATGAGATTAGTTGTTTGATTTGTTTAACTCCTTCCTTGCCACGGCGGATTTTTATTATTTTACCCTGGCTAACGCCAGACATTTGTCAAAGGGAGAGATGTGGCAGTGAAGGAGTCAAAAACTATCTCCTCGACTCCTTCCCTGCCACGAGGGACTCTTATTATTTTACTCTGGCTGACGCCACACGATTTTACTCGTCAAAGGGAGAGACCTTGCCTTGCAGAAGTTAAACTCAAGGATCTTAGATACGATAAGCTAAAGTTGGCAAACTATGGTTGGCAAGCCCATGCTTGTGTGCGAGAAAGTCACAACAGCTGGTAAACAGAGTAATGAATCTAAGAGCCCAGCAAATTGACTGAAACAACCTCGCGGAAAGATATTATTTTAACAATATTTTCTTAACTAACGTTTCGTTACATGATTCGTAATATCTTCAGAATGAATATTTACAAAGTGTATCGGCATTTTTATAGCTCGAGTATTTACCAAAATAGAAAGTGACAGGGGGTGTAGCAATAGAATAAGATGAGAAGAAAACAGAGGATCAAGTGTGAGTTAGTAAAATGGGAGGAGAACTGATAGCTTAAAAAGGGCTAATGGAAAGGGTCGGATGTTATCATCAATTCCTTCCTGTCCGTATAGGTCCTCAGTGACCTGTGGAGAGTTTAGTATTTTACTTTGGTTAACGCCAGAATATGCTACTCTGGCTAACACCCGACGATTTTACTTTAAAATCATCAAAGAAAACATCATGGCCTGTTTGTTTTTTATGCGCGGAAATGATTGATTGTGTAATAATGCTTAATAGCCGTCAATTCTCCTCTCACTTTATTAACTCACACTTTAATCTCTCTTTTCTCCTCGCCTTATTCTATTGCTTAACCTCCTGTCACTTTCTATTTTTATAAATAGTCTAGCGAAAAAAGTGCCGATACACTCTGCATGTAAATATTCACTCTGAAGATGTTACGAAACATGTAACGAAACTTTAGTTATTAAATATTCTTAAAGTAATATCTTTCCATAACGTTGTTTAAAACAATTTGTTGAGCTTTTATATTCTTTCCTTGAATTCGATTCCCGCCTGATGTTTTATTAGCTGGTAAACAGGTTCCCTAACTGTTGATGAGAAGTATATTTGGTTTAACTATTATTCGTATTTATTTTTATTTTATCCATTCAAAAATAACATGAAAATTCACCGAATGTATTTTCTTGCGAAATACTTGGCTTTTATCTTAACAGATAACTGAAATGGTAGCGATTTCTGCTGACCCGCACATGCCACATTTCATTTAGCGATATACGGTTTCTTGCAGGTGGTCTTTCGATAGTCAGGGAGACGCAACCAATTTGAGAAAACAGCAATCGATGAAATGGTCAATGGATACGTTAGTATAATGTATTGATGATATTAATGTGACAAGAACATAGTATAGGGTGAACAAACTAAAAACTACAATCGTTACAGCAAATGTTGGGGAACTTCTCCTTTTCAATCAGGATAAGTTCCGCTCTCCCCCTTTTCAATGTTGTTGTCGTTTGAAGGTTCGTACAAACACTCTTAAACGAAGTATACACGTTATTTGTGTAAAACAACGTCACAATGCGGGAAGGAGGCGATTAGAAACGGGCTTTGATATGTCCTGGTCATATTTCTAACAGGTAATACAATTTTTCAAGGTGTCCCAACAAATTTCTGCAACGATTGTAGAGGTTAACTAAAGGCCATGGCTTGTTGATCTCAGGTTGGAGTGATTTTCGAAAGAGCTTTTTCTGTTAAGCATTCCAACTATTGTAACTTACCTTTGATGTTATAAGCTTTTGCGTCGGTTCAAAATCATCATATTGAAATGGATACTTAGGTAGTACACACAATCATTGCACATACAATTCATTCTACATACATTCAACCAAAGTACATAGAATTCGGTTGGAACAGTTTAAAAATTATCCTTATAGTCACTTGCCTATGATTATTGATCTAACAATCGAACCAGCATACATTTGTAAGTCTTGCTGTCCATGAGAGTCTTGGTGGCTCAATTGTTTGAACCTTTCACCTCCTATAAAACCAGCAACCTACCAGCCTTCTGAGTCGATTTTTTCAAAGATTACAGCAATGAATTATCTGGCGGATAAGTCCTAGAGATTAAACGGCGCTGTCCATTAACTGAACAGTCAAACTTAAAATTAACTACAAAATACGAAGTTCTCCACCAGATAGCGCTATTCACCTTGTATTATTTCAAGTTTGGCTGTTTGAATAACGGACAGCGCCGTTCGCTCGCTAGGACGTATGCACCGGATAGCCTATCCGAGCTTTGAACAACCAGTGTTCTTACCCGGATTTTTTTACATAGTGGTCCACGGGACTCCTACAGGAGCTAAAAGGGAGTCAGAAGGCAGAAGGGGGGGGTCACAATTTACATACAGTTAACTCAGTGTTTTATTTACAGCTCAGAATTAGAGTATGCCTTGTACTTTCTTAAGTAATTAATTATGTTCAACGCCATAGCCAATAAAATTTTGGTTATATTAAAAAGAAATCGATGTCGTTACATAAGGTATTGCTACATATTTTATAGTAAAGGTGACCGATTTCCGCGCTTGAAATGTGAAAATTTTTTCATATTTTTTTGTTTGCACCCTTGGGGTCTCTTGGGCTAATTCTAGTGCGGCATTTCCTAAGAAATTGCGGCGCCGCAGTGCTGTGGTCTGGTAAGAACACTGGACAACTGAGCCCTGACCACTGGGGAGGTACTCGAATCACTTGGTAAACCGAAGGTTACGTATTGAACTGAGTGTCGTAACTGCTGTGTCGTGAATACTGCGGAAATGTGCCAGTTTCAATCAGTCAAATATTCACTTATGTTATTTGTTATGTATTTACTGCATGTACTGTAGTAGCTTGGTGTACATTGGATTTTGCAAAATCAGGAACGTTTGTGTAGCCCCCAACGGAAATCGAATCCTCAACCTATATCGTAAGTGAGATCGCCGGGTAGAGTTCAGCAAACTTTCCCGAGTTGACAAGTTTTTGGAGCATGCACACAGAGATCAACATCAAGCTACCACACTTCACATCGTAAATGCTGAACACGCTGTATTAAAGTGTAGTCACTACGTTACAGTTAGACGATGAGAAATGCACGATAGCGCTACCTGACCAAACAAATAGAAAGCTGTTTGTCTGCTTACACTAGCCATTGCATCCCATGTAAATGAGTTGTCAGGGTAATTCATGTGAGGATTTTACAATTTTAGAACTGCAGTTGGCGTTGAAAATTTCAAATGCGGATCTCACGAGAAGGCCATGAGATGTTTCAACCATGCATTGCAGATTTACGAAGAGAATGCCGAGGCTTTGGTAGCTCGAGGAGCGCTGTGAGTATTACTCCCCTCTTAATTCAGGCATAGTTTAACAGTCCCAGCTATCGTTCATGACCCAACGTTTCGGCACTCGCGGGTGATGAACGATAGCTTTGTAAAACCTGGTTTTCATATATGCCGCAGTTCCATAACGATTGTCATAACGCTACTAAAGAATCGCAAAAAGTTAAGCTTGTTTCAGCTTTTTACAGTCATTGCAAATCGGCTTTTGGTACAGCAATTACGGTATGTATAGAAACCAGCCTAAAGCTACGTTCGAAAACTTTTCTAAGCCAGAGTACCATTAAACCATTACTGGTTCTACACCTAGCTGCATGAGAATTTGTTTGTTGTTCTTGATTGATTCTTGGATGTCTTGTCAATTAGATTGAAGAGGCGTAAAAGCAAGTCTTCAATTTAGCATCAACCTACTGTCCTTGGTTAAGATGATACTAGTACTTTTGGTTGCATTATCTTTTTCAAACCATCAATCTTTTTCATCAATCTTGTATCCTCTCCTTGTCGTTCCTTCAGCTTTCTTTCTTTTGTCCTTTCCCTCGTTTCTCCTTTCCCTCGTTTCTCCTTTCCCTCGTTTCTCCTTTCCCTCGTTTCTCCTTTCCCTCGTTTCTCCTTTCCCTCGT
>JBAHVQ010087753.1:0-26557 GCA_036872915.1 Nanipora kamurai | reverse complement strand
TTTTTTACTAAATTTCCCGGGGAAATTTAGTAAACAAAGCAAAATATTCCCTGTTGCATGCGTAATGAGGATAATACCGGATTTAAATTCCCTATGAGAACAATAGAAAACGAGGCGATCATGGTATTAAAATAATAAATCATTTAATTATTTACAAGTGTCATAAACTATACATATAAAGTGGAAGTTAGCTGTAGTAACCATACGGTTAGTTAAGGCAGCTAGCAATTTTTAAGCTCAATATTATTACATTTTGGTGTTAGATTCAAAACCAAACAGTGAAGAA
Source organism: Nanipora kamurai (assembly GCA_036872915.1). Lineage (NCBI taxonomy): Eukaryota > Metazoa > Cnidaria > Anthozoa > Scleralcyonacea > Helioporidae > Nanipora > Nanipora kamurai. The sequence goes on along the minus strand of JBAHVQ010087753.1, from coordinate 26,271 downwards.
AATCACGAATTTGTCACCACTTGTTTCACGTAATTATACCACAATGGAAACTTACAGTATGATATATTATCAATTTACAGATTTTAATTTCACTGATTTTATTGCTCCACTAAATCATTTTTCAGTTCATTTTTAAAGTTTCACATGTTAGCCTAAGTTACTTTGTTTATAGTATCACCTATGTCATTCCATACTTTATCTATTGTTAAATCTTCCATTCACTGGTTCTAATCCGTGGAATATAATATCCATAGTGGAATAGAATAGTGGCAAATCTGGTGTTATAATTAAATGTATGGTTTTGATTAAGAGGATGGAACAATGTTTTGAATGTTTCAGGCAGGTTTAACCCTATCATAATGACAACCAATGCATACTGTAAATATGTTTCTCTGATATAAATATGATCATAAATTTCAGAACTTTAAGTTTAACCAGCAGTGGATTTATATGTTCATGAAAATTGGAAAAGGTAATTACTCTGCTGTAATGACTTTCTTTTGCAAAGTTGATGATGGATTAATTGAGGAACAGTGTTTCGACGAGGTACAAAATTTCAGATAACTAGTAAGTAAAGCCGGGTAAACCAATGCGTAGAGAATAACACAAACAGCAGTAACACTCGGATATACCGCTAATACACCTTTTGCCCTTCATTAAAGCGAAAGCGTTGTTCATTAGAGCAGTTGTCATCTTCAATAGTGCCTTTCAAACTTCAACAACGCCAATCAAATTATAATTGCGCTAAAAGTAAATTCATTTGCAACAAGTAATTAAATATTCCGTTAAATTTAAGTTCAACTACGTCAATGTAAAAAACGTTAGCGTCAATCAATCAATCATAAGAAAATTGGGGAAGTCAACATAACAAAATATAAAGTCAATTAGCGATAATGTGTGGGTATATGTTGTACATACAATTACAATTATTGAGCGAGAAAGGAGAGAGAGAAAATCGCAGGAAGATAAGGTAAGGTTCGTAAGGACTCTTAACCCTCTCTTCTTTGGATATTATCCTCGTGGCAGTTGAGCGATTGAACCCCAAAGTATCCGCCATTGTAAGATATAGTCTTGTTCTGGCTCTTCAAAAAACAGTATTAATCTTTCCCTTTTATCCTCGAATTCTCTGTATCCTTCTTTGTTCAGTCATCGTAACGCTTGCTGTAGCCGCACACATCTGAAAAAGACGTTTCAAGTGCTACATGTTGTGCAACAATTTCCTGTAGACATTGTTGCCACATACATCAGCATATACGCGTGATCGCTAATTGACTTTTTATGTTGTTTTGTTGATTTCCATATTTTTCTCGTTGAATTTTGATTGACGCTAATGAAATACCATAAATGTTAATGTTTTTTACATTGACGTTATTGAACTTCAGTTTAATGGAATATTTAATTACTTAATTACTTTAGCGCAATTATAATTTGATTGGCGTTGTTGAAGTTTGAAAGGCACTATTAAAGATGACAATCGCTCTAATGAGCAACTCTTTCACTTTAATGAATGGCAAAAGGAGTACTAAGTTTAATCTTTTAACTGTTGTGAATTATTTGGAATGAAGCTTTTCCAGTTTAAGTTACAATCAATCAACACATGTAATTTGGTAATGTCATATACTTTCTTAAGTAACTGGCCATTCAAGGAAAGTCTTACATTATAATTAAGATTTAGTAGTACACAAAAATATAAATTTATCAATTAGATTTTTTTAATACATGTAGCCTATATGTACGCGCATACTTTATTCTCATGGATTTAGATCTTAAGGGAAAACTTGTGTGCACACAGCCAGTGATGAACATGTGCAATGTGAATGTTACTGTCATCTGCATTGTTAATTTTCAGCAAAAATTGTGAATATCAACAGTGGTTATTTAGGTATGAACATCATCGATACTGCTATTAACAGTGCATTACACAACATTCAGGAATTCTGATTTTAAACTCCCCAAAGAAACAGATAGTTTTCTGTAATCTGAATATGACTTAAGCCAATTGTACACTTAACTGCCTAATCAGTAGTGCTCAAACTTCTGCAGAAGAAAGAGGTGATTGGCTGCTTTATAAGCTCTAGATCAATCTACAAAAATTCAACATGAGTAACGTAGTAGCCATCCTCAATATTATCACTCTTCGTATGAAGTTAGTTTTGGTTGAAACTCAAATTTACCTTTCCCAAATTTGATCCAATACCTACCAAACAATGGATTTAAGTGGACGCCAGAGTCTACAAAAAAGGGTCAACATCTTATCTCGGGCCTCAACTTGGATCCGTTGTTTCATGGGCTTTGACCAGACCGAATGCAGGAAAGGTTTATCACTTGTTATGTAGTATATTAGGCTTTCGAATGAACAAATGAAAACTTATTTAATGAGAAAGCCCTATGACCCGAAGGTGCTTTTCTTGAAGGTCCTTGGTTTTCAAGTACAGTACCGGTAGTTGATTAAATATTGAAACCAAGGGAAGAGGAAATACATGCATATATTAAGATATACTAGTGATTTTTGTGAATATCGGCAGGGATAATTCAGGCTAGTTTAATTTAACAATTAGTCAAGCTATCCCAGGAAGATAACCGTAGGAGTGCAGTGAATCACACTCCTTGAGCTGCCTAGGTGTACAATGGCGTGCGACAAGTTTTTCTTAAGTTATCGACGGGCTTATTTTGTCACTTCGCTTACGTTATTGGAGTTCCTCTCCTTTTAAGTGACGACGCGTAGATAACATCGCTTGACGCGCAGTTACGTCGTTACGTAGCCTCTTTTTCTTCGAAAGATTCCGTTTCGATGTTCTAGACGCAGTGCGATGACTTCCAGCTGTAGCTTTCAGAAAAGAATGTGACTGAACTAAAGGCAATTCTGTACCTGTATCACGTATTCCGTACCATGAACGTTCCACATGTTAATAACGCGGAACCTTGTCAATTTAAAAAAGGTTACGTTAAAATCTGCTTCTCGCCTTCTTCAGCCATAATCGTGAATTAAAAATGATCGCGTTATTATTTTCTATATCTTGCCTATAAAGTTGCTGAATCACATGTATGCTCGTCAAAAGTTAGGAAATTTAATCGTGTTCGTGAGAACCAACACTGTAACTGATCTTCGTCAACGAAGGTTGTTTAGAATATCATCTTCCACGACATTTCTTAGTCAAACTATACTTATGCTTGCTGATTATGAGTGGAATCTTGTAGTATTTGTTATTTTGCATGGTTTTGAGTTATTCCCCGCTGAAGTAATCGAGGTGTGCGATAAATCGCACTTCCAGCGGAGCTGAGGCGTGTACCAAGGCGTGCGCGTGCGATGGCACTGCTATTCCGGGGATTGCCTGATTAATTTAATTGTTAGTAGGCTTTCAAGAATTTAAGCAATTTCTGTCTACCTCAATTTCATTCAAGGTTCTAGCATCTAGAAATTCAAATAAGCTGTTCAATTATACTGGTGACATAAGATCTGTTGAAGAACATAATGAGGGTATTAATGCAGCCAAATGATTTCGTATGTTAGTAAAGAATTACCGACTTTCTGAAGGTAAACCACGGCCACTGATTTGTTTAATTCCTTTCTCCATATTCACATGTTTGTTTTGTTGTTATAGCTTTTGTTATAGCAACCTACTTAAATTTAATCAGAAAATTTAGTCTGTTTCTTTATAATATGAATTTATTTTAATAATACAACAACTTTGATTTAACTTTGATTTAAGTTATTTTTAATTTTCAGTGAAATTCTGATGCCTAATGATGAAATTTTCAATGGAAAGCTCCACCAGATTTTGTAAATTAAAGATTTAGTTCATGAGTGTAAAATATCTTGCAGCAGATCTTTTACTAGGGTCTCGGTTTCTAACACGGTTGAGTACTGTAATTAATAGGGCTCCAAGTTATGACACGGTCGTGATGCTCCGACTACCATGAACCCTACGGAGATCAGTACCTTCGCTCGCGCGAGGATTAGACCATCGTGATAAGACTACAAAACGTCTATTTGAGTTGAAAAACTCATATATGAACGTAGGAAGCCATTAACTGTTTAGCATGTTTAGTTGGTTGATTTTTGTGTCACATTCTTTTAATTCGTTTCTCATAGTTGAACAAGGTACGGATAATTCAAGGACATCAAACGGTAATCAAGATAACTCAATGGAGACTGAAAATATTAATCCATCTATTCAAGACAAATATCCACCAAAAAAGAAAAATTATCGCCAGGCAGACTCTACAAAAGTATTAGACGATGTCACCAACATGGTCAGCGATGCCATAGAGAGATCTGATGTGGGAAATGCTATAAGTCAATGGTGCAAGAAGGTATTTATCAACGTTCCTTACTGGATGGCCCTTTATTTAGCCAATTTTTCAATGTTCTCGATTTGATAAATACAACTGAAATTCTGAAAATAAATTTCCATGAATAAAACAATGATGTACGTTAGTGTTTAGGTAATTTTAATGAATAAATAGTAGTGATATGTGGGTTTAAAACATGATGCGACAGCCGAGTGTTCTACAACCGATAAAGAACGCATTGCGCACGGTTTCAGAAATGACCACTCTTAAAAATGCGTTTATTTGAACGTTTGACACAGAAACCGACGATAATTTTTTTATCTAAAACACGGGAAAAAAAAACACATTTGAAACACGTCATGACGTATTTTTTGGATTTCTAGTTGTTAATTATTAATTTGTATTTGAAGTTGTTAATTGGTTTTCGAAATTGCTCTAGGGACCTGGTAATAGGAAGACCAACATTGAATCATAGGACTGTTTTGGGAACGCGTCCTTTGTCTGCGTTCCCCCAAAACAGACCCACAGTGTAGTGCCAATCTCGCTATTACCAGGTCCCCAACACAATTTCTAAATGGCGAATGGACCACTTGCACTCATATGCTAAACAACCCGTCTGGAGGACAGCTTCAAAGTTCTGACGTTCAACAGACCGAATCGTTTATGAAAATTCTTGGTTTTAAGAGCATTTTTTCGCCGACAGAGGATTGGACGGAACTGTTGAGACTTCAACCACCTGCGTATATTTTTTCTCTTTAAACTTCAACTTATCCGGCACCAACTCCTCCCTCTCACTGTGCAATGTTGCTTTCGTTTGCCCAGAACAGACGAGCAACTTTACAGCAACATTGGAATGGAAAGGGGGTGTAACTGGTTCATGTGTGAAGAAAACTTTCATTTTTTGCAAAAATGGTTAAGAAAATAAAAGTTGTTTAAAAAGTGGTTTTGTCTAAGATTGAAAATATTTTTTAATTCAAGTCTCCTCACTATATGACGTTCGCTTTTAACCTTTTTTTATTCTTTAAAAAAATGTTATGGAAAACATCCATGTAGATTTGTCTATCTGACAAAGATACTCTTATTGGACAAAGCGATGGACATCCATATCTTTAGAGAACATTTGGTTTAGACGTCCGCTGAGGTTGTCGGTGATGTACTGTTTGGTACTTTGAATTTCTGATTTGTATGGAGTAAAAAAATTTGGTGTAAAGGATCCGAAGCATTTAGTCTTATCTGAGGGAAGGTGAAACTTAAAGCCATTTAAACATAAAAACGCAGCATAAAAACTCATTTGTGCCTTTTTCTTGAGAAGCTATTCAAAATGAATTTTTGACATTCCGTCTGGGCTAACTCATAAATTGCGACCATTCAATTCATAAATTTATAAATGTTTGAATTTTCCCGCGCTCTTGTTTGTGGAGAAAATGATGTCGTATTCTTCTTCCTCGCTACTCAAGCTTTTATTTCACTTAGAAAATCTCCAAACAAGATGTAAACCGAATCCGTGGCCTTTTGTTCTCTTCAGAAGGTTCCGGGTTCGGTTCCTCCAGGGGCTCATAAGTTTAGCGGCGAAATAAAATATTTACACCAAACTGCAGTTTGAGAACAACTAAAGGACGTTCGTCAAGCTCGTTTACTCAGAAAAACGATTTCTGAGCCCTAGACGGGAATCGAACCCGCAACCTTCTGATGACCAGTGAGACGCTCTAACCACTTAGCCACTACGATTCAGATGGCGAGCTAGGCTGCAGATTCGTCATATGTACTGCCTAAGCGGAAGTCACGATATGATAATGATGACGAACCTGCGGCCTAGTTCGCCATCTGAGTCGTAGTGGCTCAATGGTTAGAGCATCTCACCGGTCATCAGAAAAAATATTTTAACACGGTAGCCTTTTACAATTTGTGATTTTCAAAGGGCCGTGTATCACACGAAGAAATATTACAAAATTTAACAAGGTATTTAACTATTACAAATCATATAACAATAACAAGGTTTAAAAATCAAAGTAGTTGTTGAGCAGTTTTCGAAAGCTATTAATTGTTTGAGACTCGTTTACCGCTCGTAAGATGTCAGAGGGTATTTTGTTCCAGGAGGCTGCTCCACGATAAGCGAAACTCTTTTTCAAGAAATCTGTTTTTGGCTTAGGCAAGCTCATTTTTAAATTATTGTCACGCAATTGATAATTTGTATTATTGCATTTTCGAAACAACATTGTTAGGTAATTTGGTTGAGGGTACGATTCCGGTCTAGGGCTCAGAAATCGTTTTTCTGAGTAAACGTGCGGGACGAACGTCCTTTAGTTGTTCTGATATTTACCAAGCTCCCACATGAGCAGACTTTCTGTTCAGTGTTTAAGTCTTCCATCATTATTATCATATCGTGACTTTTGCTTAGGCAGTACATATGACGAACCTGCAGCCTAGCTCGCCATCTGAGTCGTAGTGGCTCAATGGTTAGAGCGTCTCACCGGTCATCAGAAGGTTGTGGATTCGATTCCCGTCTAGGGCTCAGAAATCGCTTTTCTGAGTAAACGAGCTTGACGAACGTCCTTTAGTTGTTCTGATATTTACCAAGCTCCCACATGAGCTAAAAGTAAACTGCAGTTTCCCAAAAATTTGTGATTGAAATGTTGCCGCTTTAAAAGGCGACGTTGAACATTCAAAGTTTAACCTCCAAGCGTGGCGTATTGACCTGCGAACAAGAGTAACCAACATGCCAAATTGCTTCTTCATGGGCACTCCACAACACGGTAAACCATCGTCCTATAGAGCGGTAATTATTGAACAATACCAGTTCTGGTCTTTCATTCACCCTAGGTTTGATAAACAAAAAGTCGAAAGTTTAAACGGAAACATCTCGCTTGGTTAACCAGCGAACCTCAAATTTCGTAATGGAGTTGAAACAAATGATACCTCAGAGTTCACATAGCGCTGTTACCATCCGCTTAGTTGGCCAAACATTTCGCGCCACCAGGATTTGGTTAATTGACCACTTTCCCATCACGTAAAGTACATTTCGTTTTTGAGGTTCGTTGCATAAAAAAACAGAATTTCCTGTTCGTTAGGTCATTTGCTATGCTCCGATGAACGGAAAAACAAAAAGTTTTTTTTTGTGCAAAGAACCCTCAAAGGAACTGTATTATGAGAGATGTGAAAGTGGTCAATTCTTGAGTGCATATAAAGGAGGAATTGGAGAGTTTGCGACCGCCGTCCTACTCATGGTAGGTTTTATATGTGCCCTAAGAGCTAAAGTAGTTGAACCCATTTCCCCAAGTTAATGGATCTACTGTTTTCCAACTGATAAAAACCGTCCTGACGGTGCCTTTCTACTACCCTTAAACCCCTGCCTTTCCAGAGTCCTGGTTTCGCCCTTCCTGATTATCGCAAATGAACGACTCCCTACAGATATCGGCACCCTTAAATGTACGGACTTTTTCTTGGTCGTCTCAGTGATTTAATTTATGTTATTCTCTCGGGTTCTTTTGGTAAGGTGTAGTGCCAAGTCTTAAGTTTCGTTACATCGTAATTTTATAAAAATGCTTTTGCCGTTTTGTTGTAGCACTAAGCCGTTTTTTTCTGAGTGGACTCCTAAATGAACCTTTTGTAAAAAAATCGTTACTGAAGTGGTTTTTCGCTTTATTCGGCAATCCTTTTGCAGGGATATGTTCAACCCTTTGCACATTTCGCACAGTGTCCGATATATCGGACACCAAGAACAAAGGAACAAACAAGAGAACAAAGAACAAAAGAAAAAAATTACATGCGTTAAACCTTTGAGGGTCAGGTTTCTCCTTATGACGAAAAAAATTGTCTAAAAATACTAAAAAATATAATATACTAGAGTGACGTGTACCCTTAGCCGGCAAAGGTTTAAAGACGGAGTAAGTACATAGAAGAGAGAACACCCCCCCTTAAATGCATTCTAGTGTAATAGAGCATAGCGAGTTTGTTAACAATAAACATGGCTCGAAATATGACGTAAACCAAAGCTTTATATTCTTCAGTTATCAAGCAAAAGTCAGTTTAGAGGTTAAAGAACTTAGAAGAAAAGTACTCACTACGTGAAAATAAGTAAATTACACATTTAAACCGTACATAGTTCAACCTTGTCAATTCAATATATTCCAGTTTACTGCTATTGATAACAGAAAATGCAAATGAATTCAGCATTAAACACCTACCAGTAAGATGGTTCCTTTATTTTGAATATTAAAAGACTGAGCTACTCAGCCACTACTTATGCACTCGCTCCATGTTTAACGAAATTGTTTTTAACACTTTTGAAAGTTAGGGCTTTCCCTTTTATAAGCAAAATCATCTAGTATTAGCCAGAATAAAATACTTAAATGTGTCCTATGTGTTTATATGTTTCTCAGATGCTTAAGCTTCAGAAATACATTTAGTTAATTTACTTTGTTACAGTGAAGTTTACTATACCAGATGTATAAGGTGTTTGATATGATGCGCAGAAAATTTGGAAAGAAAGAGAAAATAGAGAGAAATAATAAAATGGAAAAAATAAACAGAAAAAAGTAGGAAACAAATAAAAATTTTAAAATACTTGAACGTGCCTTTGGCCTAGTCGCAAGTGCAGGATAGGAAAATTGGAGAACTGTTTGTTCCTTTTAGCGGTTAAAAATGCCTGAAAATTGATATTTTTTGTTTTATATAGTTAAGAACATTCCTTGTTTTACTCTTTTTATGAGAACTTTGATAAATTTTTCTCGAGGTTTGCAGGGATGGATTTATGATAAGGTCAGATGTAAGTCCTCCGTTCTTCAGTCAGTGGTAGAAATGTAATTTTTTCCAAAAAAATGCAAATTTTTACAATTTCATTTTTATTGCAAAAAAGACCCAGTATACTTTCAGAAATTTTATTTTCTCATTAGAAAAAGTTATTTTCTTTGAAATTGCAGCACAGTTGTATTTTTTTTTGCTATACAAATGCATTTTTCCAATGAAGTGTTAAAGCAAACAGCCAAATGGGTGAAAAATAATGATATTTTATCTTTCTTTCATTATGTTAATGTACAAAACTTTACTATTTTCATTTTTGGGGGGATTAAATAAGGAAAAGATATTATTTCATATCATTTCGGGCAATAATTGGTAAAAATTAACGTTTTTGGGAGGTAAAAATTTTAGAAGCTACACTTAAGGCTCCCGAAACCTGTATATGGATTGACCATGAATTTCGATCACTATCGAGTAAGAGTTTATTTATAGCAAAGGTTTAGTGCTATTTACTTCCACTTCGTTAAGCTGTTACGAGGAAACCACACTGATATATTATTGTGCCTGATTTTAAAACAGAATTGCTGTCCAGTGGCATCTCTTCATTGTAACTACGAAAATGTAATAATTTTCATCATTACTTCAAAATGCCATGGATAGCATCCATAGTGTAGTAATATAATCGTAAAATTCAGTTGTTGGTTTTTGACTGGCCTTGATTTTTTATCAAGGTGACTGGCCTGGCATTGCCGTTTATGAAGCAGGTCATTTTACTCATGCATGTGCATTCTTTGTATTCCAACGCAGGAAAAAGAAAAATTTAAAAAGCAAGAGGCCAAAAATCTTCTAGTTTCTGGAAAATATCAACCCGATGTTCGCCTGGAGCACATAGCCATCTATTTGATCAAGTGTGATGCTCCATCTCACGTGACGGAGAGAGCTATTTTGGAGTCCTTTCTTACGGATACTACAAGAAACTGCGAAAAGGAAGAGTAAGTTTGCTTTCTTTACCTTGTTTGATCAAGCACTATCTTTGTTACCTTTTTTAGAAAAAAGATAAAACCACGATTTTTTTGTTCATATTTAGTATGTACAATATTTGTCAAGAAGTTCAAAAAAAGCTTGGAAGGGAACAGCAAGCGGGAGAGCTAGGCACATATAAGGTTTGGCTTATGACGACCTAAGTTAAGAATTATTTTAAGTCATAGTGTCATAGTACTAAGAGCTACGTACGTTAAACAAACGACAGTAGGCCTAGGACGTGATTATAATGGCCGAAACATTAATCCGTGTAGATTTATGTAGTTACGTTTGTTCGTCGACCGGGACGGATGCAGCCCAAAAACCGGCCGTGGCTGGGGAAGTAACACTTCTCGGGGGGTCCGGGAGCATGCTCCCCCGGTAAATTTTGAAATTCTAAAATAGCAGAAACAGCATTTTCTGCATTTTAAAGGATATTTTAATAAAATCATGTCTGTTTTAAGTCATCAAAAGAATCCACTTCCCCCCTTGTTTCTGCTGAAAGATATCGACAATTTATTCAGTATTCTAACCAAGTGTATTATAAAAATTATTCTAACCATCTTGTCCATTTTGCCCAGCCGTAATACTCGCTCGTTGATACATATTGTTTGTAATACTGGGCTGTATCATAATATACTGGAGGGTACATGTACAAAAACGTTTTATTCATAAGATGTAACCATTCGATAAAACTATCGAAGTACTTAAGCAGTAAATTTGTTTCGGTGGAGTTATTGAATTCAAATTTACGTTGTCAAGCTTGCATTGAAACTTATGTCCTCAAGACAGCAGCAAAATAGAGAAGCAGTTGACTAGCCAGGAATGTTAATCCATTGAAATTCATCTTCACAGTGGTACTGTAGATTTGGTACTGTACAACACCAAAATAGTGGTTAGGATGGATGATAAATCAATTCAAACTCTTCAAGATCTACAGTAGCATCAAAACAGCAGTCAATAAGGTTAATCAGTTCATATTCATCGTGTATAATATCAAAATAGTTGTTAGGAAGGGGAAATTCATTTGGCAGTCATCTTCAAACGATAAGAGAGAAAAACAGTAGGCAGTAAGGATAGTCAGTTCAAATTCGTCTTTGCAGCAGCAAAATAGTTATGGGGAAGGATAATCACTTCAAAACCATATTGATGCATAAGCAAAATGGTATTTGGGAAGGCAATTACTTCAAATTCTTCATAGTGCAGGGGGTAAAGCATCGATTGTCAGGATGGATAGTCGATTCAAACTTTTCGTGGTACAGTGGAAAATTGCAGTCGGGAAAGATAAATTATAGTACAAATTAATCTTGATAGAGGAGCAAAATAGCTATTAGGAAGGCTAGTTAGTTTAAATTCTTGATGGTACAGCAGCAAAATACAGTTGACACAAGTACCATCAGCAGATGTTCCGCCGTAGGTAAGGTGGCAAAGATTGTCATATATTTAATCTACACATGATATCAACCAGCTTCATGTAGTCTGAACTATAATATTGTGCCAACTCCTGCTAGGCATATAGCATAATTACCAAACTATTAGAATATTAATTCAGTGACGAACTTTGGAATGTTAGTTCAGTGACAAATGTTACCACCGTAAGTTATAGTGACAAGAGTAATATGTACCAGGGGCCGTTTGTATGAAAACGTGATTATCTTTCATTGTTATTAGAGCTTAATTTTCGCCAATCAGGATCAGAACATGGGAAATTTAATTAGGTTTTAAGTCTGCTTGGAGCAAGTCAAGGTATATTATTGCATAACACTGACACGTGGATCGGTAATTTATTTATGACAAACACGTTTTAATAAAAACATTTGATCAGGTATTTCTGCGAAAATAATAATATCAAATTTACAGCACTGTAGTTACCAGATTATCATAAATTGTAAATACTATAGTATTGCTTTCCGTTAACTTATTCTAATTATTTACGAAGACGAATTACTTACATCGAACACATTTAACAGCAGTAGTAAAACGTTGTTTGAAGGCATTGGAAACAAGAAATCTCTCAGTCCTGCATTGCTATTTAGCATCGTCGAGGAGCTGAATACTGGTAGCAATGCGACTGGCTTGCTTCATTTATTAAAGTTTAACATTCGCTCAGCGTTGCTCAAATTCTAAATATAGCCTCCTGAGAGGGCTAAATTTAGTATCAACCGTTGCTCCCGCCATTTATTCCTAAATTTCTGCTGCTGAATGATGGTGAATGTGCTAGTGCGCATCGACCGCGTCAAGAATGGACTGTATTGTGGGCGTATAAATACAAAATCGCGTAAGGCCTGGTTTCCACTTGGTTGTTTCCACTGGTAACTCGCTAACGGTCTTTCGCGTTCGCTGACGTGTCGTTAGTATAGGACTTATTCTATGTCAGCGACCGCAAACGACCACCAGCGACCAAATGGAAACCAGAAATCGTTTTACTGAGAACATGAACTTAATATACGTTCGGATGTCGTCTGTAGTAACATCAAGGGGCTTTGTGCCCCTCACAAGTTTAATATTTAGTATTTGGGGCTGTAGCTCTATTCTACCAAATAGTAACTCTCAACTAAAAAAGTCTAGGGATTCTGCTTTCAATACGCTTGTGGTGCTTTATTGAAGATTTGAGGAATCTTTCTCGTAATTGGTTGGGAGAAATTTTTATTTAATGAGTCACTCGGTATTTCATCGGGATGTTTCAATTTATGATGTAACATTTCTGGTTTGATTTTCTTACAACAGTTATGGAAAGAGCGCCATTCAATATTTCAAAGGGCAAATTTAGCTTTCTTAAATGGACTAGAATATCTATACAGTCACAAGTAGGTATAATGTTATTACTTTTCTCAGTTAATGTTTCTTTTCAAATGCATGTTTCTGCTACCGTAGGTTGCAAGTCAGCAAATTCAAGTTGCACCATTAAAGCTATGTTGATAATCCGGGCGACAATAATCATGCATGGCGTTTTCAAGTTTCTCAATGCACGGCGTCACGTTTTGTAGGTTACTACTTTCATGATCAAGTATGGTGAACATAGAGTGTGTGGTAGTTTATCTATATCATCAGCTGGGGTGCACCTGAAATAATGATTCTGTTTGGAAGGTCTGCGATTTTGATTTTGGGTTAAGGTTGGGGAGACAGATTTCGCGTGATGTGAAGGATGTTCTGTTGGTAGCTGGGGGATGAATTCTTTTTAGCTGTGTGGTTGAATATGGTTCCTTTATAACATGGCTGACCTCGTTTTTCGATCCGTACACAAAACAACGGATGCTGATTGGTTGCTGAACCGTCCGAGATTTTACGTTATTGACCGTCCGGTCCAATACGCTCTTAATTGGATCGGTAGTTTTTAGCAAGAAAACTTCTGAGTTGATTTCTATGAAAATTGACGAGTCTATATTTAATAAGTCAAAGAATAAAATGAACTGCAACAGTAGTGACGCTCTTTTCTTAAAATAATCTGCTTGTATAAAAACAACGTCAAATGAAGTTTTGATTGAACTTAACAAACAGGTGCGAGGTTAGCTTAACAACGACTTCTAAAGGCAATTACATTGTAACAATTGCGAAGCAGCATAAATGGATGATACGAAACGCAAATTAGAACTGTTACAACAAAGGAACGCCCAAAAACCGGTGGTAAAAACCTGACTGACAAATAATAACGAAACATGAGACCATTGATGGAAAAACCACCACAATTTTAACAGGAAGACTGAGTGGATTTTATATTAATGACTTATTAACCGAGAGCCAGATCTGCATGAAAATTTGCCAGTTTTCTTTACTCAGAAAATTTATCTGAGTCCCTGACGGGAATCGACCCCGTAACCTTTTGATCGCCGGTGAGATTGAGCTGCTTGGACTCAGATGGAAGAACGAAGGTTGCTCGTTGTACTGGTTCGTAGTTGATATGTGTACTGCTAACTGCAGTCTCGACAAGTCATGTAGTCCACATTAAATTATCTATATTGGCCGATGTTGTGCGCCATGTGGTAGCTTGGTGTATATGGATCGAAATTGCTCATGCTTCTCAAGTTTGTTAACTGAAAAAGTTATCTGAGCCCTTGACGGGAATCGAACCCCGAACCTTGTGATCGCTGGTGGGATGCTGTAACCATTGAGCTACCTGGACTCAGAAGGAAGAGCCAAAGTTACTAAGATAATTTATAATAATAAGAAGATAATTTAATGTGGACTAAATGACTTGTCGAGACTGCAGTTAGCAGTTCACATGTCAACTACGAACCAGTACAAATATATCGTAACCTTTGTTCTTCCATCTGAGTCCATGCAGCTCAATGGTTAGAGCATGTCACCGGCGATCAGAAGATTACGGGTTCGATTTCCATCAGGGTCTCAGATAACTTTCCTTAGTTAACAAGCTTGACGAGCATGCGCAGTTTCGATCTATATACCCCAAGCTACCACATGCCGCACAACATCGACCAATATTGATAATAGCTCGAAATATGACGTTAAAGCCAAAGCTTTATATTACCCATTTATCAGCAAAATACCTTGGTATTCAAAAGTCATTTTAGACGCTTAAGAACTCAGTAGAAAAGTGCTCACTAAGTGAAAAGAATTAAATAGGCCGTTTGCAGCTAGCTAAAAATAACTCAGGACAATGAAAAACTGGAGAGCATGGAGAAATGTGGGATTTCCAAAACAAAGAAAAACACAATGTACAGGATTTCACTTGCTCTCAAGGTTTTGTTATGCAAAGTGTTTTTGACCTAGCTGCAAAAGGCCTATTACACATATGATGTATTGTTCAACCTCGTGGATTTAATATATTCCAGTTTACTTATATTCTTAACAAAAATGCAAATTAATTCGCTATCAAACACCAACCAATCAGGTTCTTGTTGTAGTTTGAATATCAAATGAGTGCTACTCAGCCTGTACTGAACACTCGCTCCGTGTTTAAGGGCCTTGATTGCCCGTGGGTTTAATTATTTCAAAGCTTAATGAGGACAATTTGCACTTGAACGGTAAAATTTCATCATGTACTGTCCTCAATTGACTTGACAACTTCATTCTCAGAACAGGTTGACCAATCTAATTCAAGTATTATATATATTTGTGAAACGATATGCTCAGTAAAAATATATCTTGATTTTAGTTTTCAAGAATCGCTGTTGTATCTTACTTACGCTGTAAAATTAAACTCTCAGCTGTCGCCTAATGCCCAGCTTCTGAACAAGGATCTGTTGAGGCGCGCCACTGAATTCAGTCTCCTGGTACGTAAAAGAAACTGGTAGAGCTGCTTAGGAATATGGTTTGTTGTGTGCTTTGTTTTTACGTACTTTCTACAGGAATACACATCATGCGGCAATAAATGGCCGTTTAAGTCCTTTTAAGGGGCGAATTACGTGGAGAATTTCAGCCCGGTTGTCCGGGTTGAAATTGTTTCGGTTGACCGAAATCGAAAGTTAATCCCCACGGAAACTGCGAGACAGTCTTTGTTGTTTTTGTATTTTGGCATAGTTCCCACGCGTTTTTCAACTTTCGACGCTGGCTGAAATCTTGTCTTGCGATTACTTGAGATTTTTTTGGCCAGGTGTAGCGGTCTGACATTATACCATGCTGAGATTGACTTGCACATTTGCAACGTGATTTACGCCTGCGGTGGAGGTCGGCGGTAGTTACATCTTTCTGAGATTGTCAGACAGTGAATTTCAGCCACAGTTCTCAACTCTTTCGAACGTAATCGGCAGTAAGTCTACCGTATTATTTCTTATAATCAGGTTATAGCTTTTATAATATTTCATGGCAGTCGGTCTTTACATTCATTTAAGGTAAGAAACTTTGTTTATTAAAGTATGCATCTTATTCGGTTGCATAGTCCTTCAGTTCTCCATGTGCTGCTACTTTTTGTCCAAACGTCTGAGTTTATTGTGTTCATGTACAGTGATCTTAAACAGTTTTGTTTAATATGGTGAAGTAACGTAGAATGGCTCCTCAAAATTCTGACGCTAGTATGCGCAGCAACACCTTGAGTACTACACCAGCTGAGTCCGAGAGTCGCCAAAGTAGCGAAGACAAACTTACCAAGCATAAAAAGCAATGCGAAAACCTGGTCAGTTTCTTGACAACGAAGAAGTGCTCTGGAGATCTTACAAACAGAGATGTTAAAGAGATGTTGTGTTGTGTTAAGCTGCCGTTTGGTAGTACTTCCATGGACACGCTGACAACACTATTTTACAATGTGGATATCTTTATTGATAAATCTCGTGATGTCTTATAGGGAAAGAACTTGTATACACTGGGGCCAAGAAAGATCAGAGGAACAAAGTTGTTTATGAAAGTGCATGTATGTTATATCATGCGTTTTCCTTTACAGTTCTGTTACTGTTAGCAGCCATGCCTTATCATGCTCTTGACTAGTTTGTAAGCCAAAGCAAGGTACAGTAGTGAATTCACATTTTTATGAGAAGTTAATAGTAAAATCATGGGAAGAATATAAATATTCCAAACCAACCATTATAATTTCAGAATCATCCTCAGGGTAATATGAAACGATAAATTCACATTAAACCTACACTGCTGAAGTCAACTGAAAAAGTTGACTCGAGCGGGATTTGAACTCGCACCTTCGGGAATCCTGTCCGCCGCTCTACATGTTGAGCTATCGAGTCTACAGGGATTGGAGGCGAGTTATTATCCAACTTAAGTGTACGAGATATTCTCACAACAGCTTAACGCTATCAACGAGGATAGATGTGCAGTGTTTCAATTCTATTTCAGAATCTGAAATTTATTTTGAATTTTGAGAAAATTTATAATTTTCTTTAAATCTGCTCAAGTGAGTACCTTACGTACTGGAACTGCAGCATTTTCATTGCATACCTACTGTATTATGTTTTTGGTACTGTAATTCCACACGAAAAATGAGAAGCTGCAAACTTTTGCATATAAAACATGTAAAACAAATGTATTTGAAGTTCTTGAAGAAACTAGTCTGTTTTGAAATATCAAAAAACCAAGCAATAGCTCCCAACTTGACCTGTAGCTCAGTTGGTAGAACGTCAGACTAGTAAACCAAAGGTCGTGGGTTCGAATCCCAGCTGGGCCAAGTATTGTTTTCTCTATTTGTCCGGTATGGTTCGTCACTCGGAGTGACGTGTATCTAACATTATTCTCTACCCGAGTTCATTCTCATGCATCAGTTATTCTAAATCAAGATATATACAGTGGGTGGGGTAAAAAAAAGTGCCCCCCCCATAAAAATGATATAACTTGTTTCCTTGCCATCGTATGTAATGAAAGAGTTAATAAATTTTGTATTCTTCTACATACTAGACCAGTTTTACACATGTTTGAATGAAAATGGGGATTCTAAGTCACAGATTAGAAAATTACATGCACTTAGAAAGATTTTCATCTTGACTCAAGATGGCGGATTTTAACAAGAGATTCACCAAAATGATTGAATTTTTCGCCCGAAAAATCACTTGAGATTTAAAATTTACCAGGTAAAATGCATCCAAGAGTGGAAGGATATAAATCCCCATTAGCTAATATAATTCTTTCATGTAGGCAGTGGTATTATTAAGTTCAGCTGTACCCAAACCCTGTCTGAGGCAGTCTGATGAATCGATACAACTTGTTCTTCATTAGTTAAGAACAAAGTACCAAAAACATACCAATCACATGGCCGTTCATTACCATCTTGGATGGAAACAACGAAAACTGAATGTTTGGAGATGAATTACCGTAACTGTTGATCTGTTGTCCCACCAGATGATTCACGTTATGTACAGCTAGAACATGTTCAGTATCAAATGCTTTTTTATTTCCCCTGCTCCTGTGTAAATGAATGGTGCCTAAATTTGAAGACATGGATGTTGTCTTATCACAAGTTTTACCGTAACAGAATCATTCTCAGAGCAACAGGAAGAGAATTTTTTTCACGATTTGCTATCACTACCAAAGTCAAGTTTTACTGGAGTGTTAAACAAATTACAATGTCATCGTAACATTGACTAGTTTGTCCATTTGACTTCGGAACAGTGTGCCCATAGTAAAATTTGTTTGCTAATTTAAATGTAGTAGATATGGATCAATTCAAGAGGACGCCCCTTAATCGCTTTAGCCCAAAATATAATTTTAGTGAACTAAAATGCTTTTTTTGCGTTACCGAGGTACTCTTGTCGATAAAAGTTGCTCGTATTTACTTGAACAACATAAACAAAGCTTCTAGAATTTACAAATTCTTCGTGAAAGGTGAGTTGCAATCTTAGACTGAGACGACTAGTGGAGAAACGATTTGTGAAAAACGATTTGTGAGCCCTAGACGGGAATCGAATCCGCAACCTTCTGATAACCTGCACCCTAGTTCACCATCTGAGTCGTGGTAGCTCAATGGTTAGAGCGTCTCACCGGTCATCAGAAGGTTGTGTATTCGATTCCCGTCTAGGGCTCAGAAATAGTTTTTTGAGAGGACAAGCTGGACGAACGTCCACTAGTCGTCTGAGATTTACCAAGCTCCCACATGAACTAAGTTCGTGTTCAGCATTAATCTTAGACTGCTTGGTAAATTCAGAACATTTGCCGAGCGTCCCGGCATTGTAACCGCTGATTCGAGCAAGCGCATTTGATGCAATTACAATCTCAGAACGGTAACAATCTCAAACCGCTACACCGGTTGACGGGCTGAAATTTTTTTCAGCCCGGGTAGCACCAACTGGGCTAAGTTTCAGCCCGAGATGGAATTTTCGCCGTGTAAATCGCAACATCAATTTTTAAGTGATTTGTTCGTGAACCCTGGCTTTTCAACTTGTTTTGTTTTTTTCTTTCCGTAACATGGGAAAATTAGTTGCACTGAACCGAAGAATACTTCCCAACAAGTGTCATAAAATCAATTGAAATTGCCTATAATGCCACAATAATAAAGGAAGGACAGACCTCAAACAGAAAGCGACTGGGTTTTTTCGCGGTGGCTCCATATAGTTTCCCGACAAGTGGAGAATACAAATTAGAGACCTAAAAAGATGTGTGTGAACACGGAAAGAAGAAGAATAAAACTAAATGTAATACATAAACATTCTAGGCATCCAAAAATGTGACGAAATAAGGAGTCCAGGTCTTTGCTACGATAACAGTGGTGTTCCGAAATGGCTTCCAATTACCATTCAATCTAATTTATTTCAAAAAAAAAAAATTTTGTGACCCCCATTTTTTTATTTCATTAAAACGTTTCTTCTGAGATGGATAATTGATAAGACGATTTTAAAAAATTCTGTAGATTTTTTATTCCAAAACATTTTTTAAAGAAGGGGTTTTTTTTCACTTTTAGAAAAAAAAAAACTGCAGAATTTTTAAAAAAATTTCCTATTAATTATTTATCACCAAAGGTCACCAAAGTTTTTTTTTCAAAATAAATTAAATTGAACGGTAAATTGTAGCCATTTTGGACGCCGCTGTTACCATAGCACATTTTTGGATGCCTAGAATGCATTTCTATGTATTACGTTCAGTTTTATTCTTCTTCCAAAACATTTATGCAGTGGCTTTAGGCCTCAAATTAGGATTCTTCACTTTCCGGGAAACTGTATGGAACCACCTTAAAAAAGGTAGAATTATCTTTTGTGTATTTTTAATTTGTGAGACTTTTCGTTGTTTTAATCGTTACTCTGGCGTCATTCAACTTCCGAAGCTCTGATGAAGTTCCTAATTAACGGGACGAAAACCAAGCTATATCCGTAAATATCATAAGTTGTGTTATATTTTTATCACCTTTGCAACTTACAGAGAATCAAACCTTCTGTTTTTGCACTTTTTAGAAATTAAGCGAGAAAGCATTTGGTATGTTCAAGACTGACTCTGATCACGAAGCTTGTAAAGCTTTGGACCTTATGATCCAGCAAGTGATTCCTTCTATGAACTCTTTAGACTCTTCTCCGGTGCTTGAAAGGATTCGTGACCAATGGTTAGCACTATGTCTTGAAAAACCTCGCGTAGGTGAGATCTCGCAAACACTAGTTCATTGATTCCTGATTTATTTCTCTGATTCATCAGATTTGCCTTTCTTAACTTAATTGACAATTCTTTGTTTTCCCTGTTTTCACCAGTGATTTCTCTAAATTGTGTGGTTTTATTTCCCTTTTTTTAGGAACAATGCAAGAACGAATCGAAGACTTCGTGCAGTATTTATTAGAAGGAAACTCATCAAGCCCAACGTCAGAGCCACCGCTTCTGAACTGTGATCTAGACTGCAAGACACTAACCGTGAAATGTTCAAAAATTATGAGTCGCGTGAATAAGTCACCAGAATTCTTGGAACTGTCTAAGGTCTAATAACTTCCAAGATACCAGATTACTAATTGTTCGTAGAAAACCAAACAAAATTCATCGAAAAACTTCAACCAAAGACAAACTAAGCTACTGTTGCAGCGGGACAATAGGGAATAGTTTTTCTGTTTCTTTGGGTTAGTTTTATGGGAGTATGGGGCATTCGTTGTTTAAACTCAAACGTTGTTTAGTTTTAGGTAATAAACCCAATCACTGAGAGTAAACTACATTCATTTAGTTGTTTATTACAACTCAAAAAATTTCACAGGTCGTCAATTCTGTGTCAGGTTTGATTTGAAGTATTTAAACATTTGCAAAAATTGAATTACTAGAAAGCTAAAACTTATTACATCCATAGACGATTTTTTTTAACCTTTACTGTACCAGTTTTTTTTCAGAAAATTGGTCCCTGGAGTGTTTTCGATTGTTTCAGGTCAAAAACTGCACACGTATACTTTTTGCTTTATATTGTTCTAATAGATAATTTATGTGCACTAAGGTCGCTGGAAAAAAGTGTGCGACTGGACAATAAAGGTTAAAAAAAATAAGTAAATCTACAGAATTACATTTTATAATTGGCCTGTTGGTGAATTATTCCATCATTGTTAGATTAAATATGTTTTTATCGTTTCTAAATGAAATGCAAAGCTGAAACGACGTTTATTTTGATGTCTGGGGAAGTCCAACTTCATAATGGCCAAGTATACATCAGAAAAGCCATTTCCAATCCAGTCTACTCACCTTGATTTTTGTTCAAGCTGCCAAAGACGTTTTCTTAAACACGGAGCGAGCGTATAAGAGAGAGAACATTGGCTCAAAATATGGCGTTAGACCAAAGCTTTACGTTCCTCAGTGATGTACAAATGGGATGCTGCGTAGGCAGTATAAAAAAGCATAAGTTGAAAGATTGGTAGACTGCCGAATTTGTTCTTTTAGAATTCGTTTCACTCTCTGACGAAGGGCCATAGCTCGAAACGTTAGAATTCTTTATCATAAATTCGGCAGTCTACTAACCTTTCAACCTTTTGTGCTTTACATTCTTCAGTTATCTGGGGTATTTAGAGGGTAAAGAAAAGTACTCATTAACTGAAAAGAAGCAAATTACGTATACTACTAATATATAATCAAATTACATATAATCAACTTCCTGGATATAATTTATTCTAGTTTACTACTAGAAATTAGACTATTCATACTAGAAATTGTAAATGATTTTGGTATCTAACACGAACCATTAAGATTGTTGCTGTATTTTCAATATCAAATGACTGAACTACTCAGCCTCTTGTGTACTCACTCTATGTTTTAGAGTCGATTAAGAATCACGTGACGTAAGTAAACACAATGTATTCTTGAGACAGTTAACGAGTACATATCAAATTTTTGAAATAATTTGATAATTTTTTTATATTAGACCTAACTATATATGTAATCTTAAATGAATGTTAAGTTAAAAATTAAATTACGAAGAACATTTTTTAACATCAAAACATTACTAAGTAATCTCGACTCATTAATAATTCATGAAGAAAAACACAAAGGAAATCAGTACCGAGACGACGTTAGGATATCTGATTAAACGCTTGCATAAATTAAGTCAACTTTCACCACGATTTTCTCCCAAAATATCTGTCGTTCGAGATGCCATGTCAAACATTCGACAGAGTGTCCCATCGTTTTTCAACCTACTTCTCGATGTTTGGATATCGGATGAAACGCTCTGTCTCGTGTTTGACCTAATACATCAAACCAATTGTCAGAAGCTTCTTCCTGGGTATTTTATGTCGCTTCGAGAAAAATCCCTTGTTCCGAAAGTGATGAGATCAGAAATTATTTTAATCATACGATTAAAATGATAATGAGAAAAAGGACAAAATTTAAAGC
This sequence comes from Nanipora kamurai, assembly GCA_036872915.1. NCBI lineage: Eukaryota > Metazoa > Cnidaria > Anthozoa > Scleralcyonacea > Helioporidae > Nanipora > Nanipora kamurai. The sequence goes on along the minus strand of JBAHVQ010087753.1, from coordinate 4,053 downwards.
ATTTTGATTGAATAATCAAGGACTGTTTTTTCGTAATTGAGAGCAGTGTTACGTGCGTTTGACCAGACGAGTACTTCGGGCTGGAAATATATGTTCACCATGCCTCGTTTGACTACTGTTGCTCAGTTTTCATTTACTCTTTGCCTTGTGTTTCAGTCAGGCTTTTGTACTTCTGAACCCACGGTAAAACTTACTTAACTTCGTTACAACTTTTTTGGTGGATTTTTTGCCGGTTTCATTGGATTTGTATTTCCAGCTTTTCCACAATTCTTCGGTTATGTACTTAACGAGAATTCTTTGCACCCGACGCTAGGGTAAGAGAACAAAACAAAGGCATCGGAAGGACGATTTTGTCCATTTCGAATGTGGAACATCCACGTGGCTTTGATATATTAGAGCAAAATGCTGTCGCTGGCGGGGGATACATACCATCTATCACGAAAAAGGCGGCGATCACAACTCCCAACCCCACCCTCTAGTTACGCTCTAATTTTGTGTGATATAAATTATTTTTGCACGGATACTACAAATGAGAAATTACATAGACCAAGAAAAATTAAGATTTAATTTCACCCACATTTTCGAAGTTTACAGATCGCCCTTGACGCATCGCGATTCAATTTTGTAAAACATGTTAAAATTGAGGTTTTAAATTACACCTTAAATTTACACCGTCCTGTGAAATTAACTATACAAAGTAAGCACAATGAGTTAATCATAGTCCATCAAATAATTTGGCAAGTTTGGAGTCAAATAGGCCAGCATAATTATAGCGGATAATGAATGTACATAACCTTCACGGTAAGAGTTAGACACCTTTACATCACCATGTTTATAGAAGTGTTCTTAGGAGAGAAAGGGTCTAAGTCTGCATGTAGCCAATTTGTAACCTTAACAACATGTAGCCCTAATTCCCTAGAAAGGTAAAAGTGAGTCACAGATGGTAAAGTGAAGTCATGACTGAATATACGCACTCCCGTACTATCTAAGGCCTGGAAATTACTCTTGGTAGCCTGGTCTTAGCCGGTGAAGCAGGCACTGTGGGGCGGCTGAGCGCCTGCTTCGCAGGCTACCTTACACTAAGTATTGATAGAGGTAGTTTTTCAGCGAACTAGTGTCTTAAATAGAATTTTGAGAACGTACCTGCGGTAAAAATGTTTAATTGTAAGACGAAAAAACTGGAGCTCTTTCAGTAATTCTACACAAGTCTTCTACTTTGGTTTTCTACACAATAATTCTTACACTACAGCTTGTCACTGTTTTTGCAAGATGTTGGCACTGTTAGCGACACTTAAGTCTGTTAACAACTCATCAAGCCTTTGGCACATCTTAAAATAATCCGTTTCCAACTTGTTTCGGCTAGGCTATTTGTTAATAACATTTAAATTTTTTAAACCTCTGCACATGTTCAAGTCTGATTTCTCATTCAGGTTTCCAGGTCAAAGCCTCGGATAAGCAGTGTAATAAAAATCCAGTTTCATATCTTTAATCAGTTGTAATGTTTTGTGTCTTCTGTGAAACCGTTTGAAAGTTTGGGTAAGTATTCATTAAAGGGAAAGCTATTTCCATTATAAATTTAAGAACTGAATCTAGTATAGTTCATGAGATATTAATATCGACATCTAGTCCCAGTTAACTTTTATGTTTCCAGATCACCTGGTTGTTACTTGAGCCAAATCAGGTGCGATCCGTGAGGCTAATTTGCTCAATTTTTTCCGTTATGCCAATATATCTCTAAAGGTGGATAAACGTTTTTATTTCAGTTCTTGCCATAACTTATCTATAAAACACAGAAGTCAAAATTCTTTTCCCAACATGCCTACCAAGCATTAAGAAGTCAGTTTGCTATTAATTAGTACTTTTAATACTACCAATGAATTGGTAATTTTAAGAACAGTCACTTTCTGGCTGGCCTGAAGCAAAAAGCAAGATAAAAGTAGGACTAAAATTCTAAGAAAAGTGGAAAACGTACAAAAGGAAACCGTACAAGGAAACCGTATAAGGATAACGTACAAAAAGTTAGTACAAAATTAGAAATTTTTTGTGATTAATTTTGGATGACAATACGACAAAAATACCAATTAATCTCATTTTTTCATACAACAAATGGTTAAAAGTAGCCTCTTCCTAGCCTACAAAAATAAAATCCAGTTGAGTTTTCCTCCAGATAGCAGAAAATATGAAATACCAAGTACCAAGACAAAAGCAAGCTGATTTCAGAAGGGTTCGATTCACATCTAGGGCTCAGAAATCGTTTTTCTGAGGAAACGAGCTTTACGAACGTTCGTTGGTCGTCTGAGATATACCAAGCTCCCACATGAACCAGATTAGTGTTCAGCATTCAGTATTTTGATCATTATTATCATATCGTGATTTCCAGCTAAGGCCGTACATATGACGAACCTGCACCCCAGCTCACCATCTCAGTCTTGGTAGCTCAGTAGTTAGAGGGTCTCACCGGTCATCAGAAGGTTGCGGATTCGATTTCCTTCTAGGGCTCAGAAATCGTTTTTCTGAGGAAGCGAGCTTGACGAACGTACGTTGGTCGTCAGAGTGCTTATTCACACCGGATCAAGCTGTTAACAAAAATGTAGGTTAAACACAGCCTTACCCCCTTTAAAGACACATCAGAGATATATTATATAAAAGTTCCAAGATCGTTCACCAACCTGTCTTGGCATTCTTAGTATTATTTAGCCGTTGTGACATTTATATATCCGAGAAAATTGAAGATAAGTTGTTTTTACATCAATTTGGAATCACTTTAGATATTGGTTTACTCAATAAAGTCCGAGGAAATTCATAAAACCGTTCAAAACCGTTTGCTAAACTTAGTGTCAAGGTTCCTTTGCTGCGCAACGAATCGTGACATATTACGCGCGCTAAAAACCATTTTTCTGACTCAACTTTTTACACAGATTTCAAAAGACGTAGCTTCGGGTCAACATTCGCATAGATAGTGGGTGAAAATTGAAAATTTATATTGTGTCCTTTCCACAATTTTAGGTTTAGAATTGTGAAACCTTATTTTTCAACAAATGTATCTGAGTTTATTGTTGGTAGTTAGTTCCAAGTCTATAAATGACTCCACATGTTGCTTAAGTTGATATTAATCAGTGTGATCTATTAGTTTAGAGGGATTTGAATTAGATGGCTTTGCAAAAAGTTAGCAGTTGAGATCGCCCGTTATGACAATTTTCTTGTTTCGCCATCAGCTACTGTTATGAAATTTCCAAACAAATTAAGCATATCTGTGTTCTGTAGGTTGCTTACGCTAAATGTATATTAAAAATGGTTTGCTTTTCGGTTTCCTAATTATACTTCGCTACAAACTGCCTCAAGGGTTGGAAGTATTAAGCCAATTCGGTTATGATATGGTTCCTGATATAATTTTGCTGATACCTTACCCCGTTCTGTTTCTGTCGCGACAAATTATTTCATAATCGCTGATCTTAGCCTCTAGGTCGTCAAAAATATTGTCTAGAATTGTAAGGATATTGTAAGAATATTCATGACAACAGGCAACCCATCAAGATGCTTTAGAAAACTTGCTATATTAAGATGATATATTTTAAGACCCATTAATTTGTATTTAGCTTGTACGTATCGTAACCGGTTAGTTTCTTGACGGATAGAGCTGCTGCCTGAATTAGATTGTCAAACTGAATGCACTCGTAAACCCGTTATAAACTTCTTAAGATTCCGAGAAAACACTGCAGTTCCTCTGTTATTTAACTCCTTATTGGTTCAAATGCTACCCAGTAATGTTTGGCTGGTTAATAAAGTGAAGTCCGAGTTCTTATCTCGGCAAATCCCTACATGTATTTCATGTGGTGTGATGTTTATTTCAGGAAAAAAGATACAGTAGATACTAACTCGTTATTACAGCACCTTACTGATTGATGTATAAGTAAACCTACGGATACCCAATTCTACAACATGGACTGACTGACCCTCAGACTCATAGAAGGCTTGTGAAATTCATTAATTATTCAGTAGAAAATAAGCAATCAAAACTCCTGCTTTATGACATGTGATAACCCTTGTAAACAC